>JAXGGA010013022.1:0-36681 GCA_038373865.1 Uloborus plumipes
TTTTCCCTAACAAGGGGCATTTTTTTTTATTTGTTTTGCTTCCGTTCAAATTGACAAAAACAGAAGTTTTTGCGTATTTTGTTTGCCACAATATGTCGACCTTAAATAATACACTGAAGTGACAAAAGTCATGAGATACCTCTTAATATCGTGTCGGCCCTCCTTTTGCCCGGCGAAGTGCAACAACTCGACGTGGCATGGACTCAACAAGTCGTTGGAAGTCTTCTGCAGGAATATTGAGCCATGCTGTCTCGATAGACGTCCATAATTGTGAAAGCGTTGATGGGGCAGGATTTTGGGCACAAACAGACCTCTCGATGGTGTCCCATAAATGCTCAATGGGATTCATGTCGGGCGATCTAGGTGGCCAAATCATTCGTTGGAATTGTCCAGAATTTTCTTCAAACCAATTGCGAACAGTTGTGGCCCGGTGACATGGCGCATTGTCATCCATAAAAATCCCATCTTTGTTTGGGTACATGAAGTCCATGAATGGCTGCAAGTGATCTCCAAGTAGCTGCACATAAGCATTTCCAGTCAATGTTCGGTCCAGTCGCACTAGAGGACCAAGTCCATGCCATGAAAAAACAGCCCACACCATTACGGAGCCACCACCAGCTTGAACAGTGCCTTGCTGACAGTTTGGGTCCATGGCTTCGTGGGGTCTGCGCCACACTCGAACCCTACCATCGGCTCTTACCAGCTGAAATCGTGACTCATCGGACCAGGCCACGGTTTTCCATTCATCTAGGGACCAACCGATATGCTCACGTGCCCACGAGAGTCGCTGCAAGCGATGTCGTTCTGTCAGTAAAGGCACTCGAGTCGGTCTTCTGCTGGAATAGCCCAAGAAATCCAAATTTCTCCGCACAGTTCTAGCAGACACGTCCATTGTACGTCCCACATTGATTTCTACGGTGATTTGACGCAGTGTTGCTTGTCTGTTAGAATTTACGACTCTTTGCAGACGTTGCCGGTCTCGATCTTTAAGTGCAGGCGGTCGACCACTGCGCTGTCCATGGTGGGATGTTATGCCTGAAATTTCATACTCTCGGCACACTCTTGACACAGTGGATCTGGGAATGTTGAATTCTCTAACGATTTCCGAAATGGGATGACCCATGCGTCTAGCTCCAACTAACATTCCGCGTTCAAAGTCTGTTACTTCACGTCGTGCGGTCATCATCACGTTAAAACCTCTTCACATGAATAACTTGAACAGAAATGAAAGCTCTGTAAAAGCACTGCGCATTTATACCTGTTCTATGCGATGCTACTGCCATCTGAAAATTTGCATATTGCTATCCCATGACTTTTGTCACTTCAGTGTATAGTTTTTTTCAAATATTCAAAAGCGATACATTTTTTTAATTAAACGTTTTAATTGATGTTCCCATTTGGGAATATTGGCTCTTAAAAGGTTAATATGTAGGGTCACCTGGGGTAATTCCTGGTCAAAAAGCATTAACATCCAACTATCACAAAATCTATCTAAGTTAGAGTTACAAATTTTGGTATGGAGGAAGCACATTGGGATGTCCATCGAATAAAATATTCATGCTATCAACAATACATAATGAACTTGAGTAATTGTCGTTAATTAGTGACCAGGAATTACCCCAGAGATGGGGTAATTGCTGGCCACTTACGAGGCAATTATTGGTCACTCAAATGATTGATGAAAATGCATACATTTTGTAAGCACATTATTAATACAAGTTATTAAACTAATTAGATAAAGAATTTATTTATATATATAGCTAATTAAACACTGTATTTAGTTTTTTTAAGGAAGAATGCAATTGTTTTCAACATAATAGCTTTACTTAATAAAACTTAGCCAAAATACTTTTTATACACTTTGTATGCAATAGCTACAGCTTTTATATCTGTTGTGAATGAATCTTCACCTACCAAATAAATAGGTCCATAAAAAATATGGTGCACATGCACCATACACACTGAGCACATGCTTCTGTCTGTTATGAACAGGTTAAGGTGAACAGTTAAGTGAATAGTACAATGCAGTTACAATTAAGCATTTTTCTTAGTATAATTAAGAATAATTATTAAAACTTATAAAATAATTGGATGAAATTTAACAAAGAAAAATTCAGTATATTGTATACTTATCATTAACAGATAAGAATGTTACATTGCGGTTACAGTTAACTTTGCAGTTAAGGCTCACAGAGGTACATATAGTTTAAATCAATAACATATGTCAATAATAGGTGAAACAATAATCCATAAATATTAAAAAAAGGACTGACCAGGAATTACCCCAGTAGCCAGGGGCATTATTTGGAGCCTTCCTGCAAATTATTCAAAACAATAATGGTAAATCCAAAACTATTTTTCAGTAACTGACATGGTACCTAATTCAACCAAAAAAACGAAAAAGAAAAATATTCAGAAGTTTGAGTTTGATCACGGTCTTTGTACAAATGTATCAAAACTAAGGCCAATCTTGTTTTACGAAATTTAACAAGCGATTTTAAAAAGATTTTTTTTTCAAACTAAATACACAGTCAACTCATAATTAAGTAATGAATTGCAATGAAGATAGTTCAGAGTACCTCTGTGATTTTTTTCATTTTGCTGAAGGATTATTAAGACATAAAAAGGACTGTGACCAGGAATTACCCCAGAAACTTGCTGACCAGGAATTGCCCCGGGTGACCCTACATGATAGCGTGAAAATTTGATATTAGAGCCGATGTCTTTGTCATGTAAATGTAGATAGTTGCCGAATATATATAAGTGCAGTTTTCTCTTACACAGTAACAAATATACCTAAGGATTGTTTTGAAATTACTGACGATACAGTGGTTAGGAGATTGGCATATGACCTTGACACAAGCTTCTGCTTGTACCACTATACTATTTATCTATAGATCTTTAACTTTATATGTAACTTTTACGACCATTTATTTAACATAAAGTATAGAGTTTTTTTAAATACATTATTTGGCATATTTATTATATTTGTTCTTTTGTTTGTGCTGATGTTAAGTTTTACTGAGCTAATTATTCCCTGGGCTACTACCTGATTAATTTCAAGGTGTTTCTCAACCTCATGACAGTTAGCAAACATTTTTAAGTCAGATAAAATCATTAAAAGGGTCACACTGTTTGAGAGAAAAAATCGTGTGTTATAAGGAAAGTCGGTTTTCTTTCTTTTTAATTCATGGTTATCATGAAAATTCAAATCCCAATATACATCGAAAATAAGGCTAGCTAAACACAATGAAATGTTTCGAAATTCAGAGTATCATAAAGAAAAGTACAAAACTAAAATCTGACAATGCTAAATGAGCCACGATTGAAAAAAACCACTGAACTTAAAATTAAATAAAAATTAACCCAACAATTTTTAACACTGCAAAAAAGTTTCTAAGAAACATTCACAAACTCAAACGCAAAACCATAAAATAGATTCATTTTTAATTATTAAAAAAAAAACCTGTTATAAAGACAAAATTACATCTATAATTAAGAAAAATTCTACATGTTACAACTTAAATCCCCCCCCCCCTCCTCCTCTTACACAGATGCAATGTCAGAATAATTCAGTTCTGCTTCGATTTTTAAAAGTATACTTCAACGGTTTGTCGATGTTTCAGAATTTTAAAACAGATCGTGACTGAAAGAAATGCAGTCAATGAAGAAAGTTCATGTTTGCGCTGTTTTTCAACTTTTTTTTTATAAAGAGAAACTCTCTCTAGCTTCACCTTTCAATCTGATACGTGATTTGATTCCATGTTACTTTGACATTAAAAATCTTTTCTCCAATACGCCTTATGGTTTGTACTTGCTTTTGCAGCATTAAATTCATACTATTTTGTTTGTTGAACACGAAGTAAAACACATATTAGAGTTTGTAATTTGGTTAAAGGTTTTGTATGCAGAAGGATTGCTTTATTTTCTTCTGTAATACAGTAAAACTCATTTAATTAATCATCGCGTCACTGCACGCAAAAATCGCTTAATATAATTATGTTTCTGAAAAACGTGATGGAGTTTTAAAAAGTTTTTATGAAATCAGCATCCAAAAATCTATTAGAACCAAGTATGTATTGGTTTATAAATAATATTTTTGGTCGCAGGCCTGTGCAATCCGTATTCTTTCTACATCCGCAAAAAAAAAAACTTTATAAAACCTTCAGACGGAACATTTGTCTTCTTAACATTTAACTTATAAAGTGGTGTTTTTTTTTTCTTTTTCGTTTTAATATGAATGATTTTTGTATTATTTATTTATATAAATATAATTAAAACAAAACAATAAGCGATGCAATTTTACATTTAAATAATCTTAGAAATGATAATGCATCTTAAAATTAATTTATAAAATAATAATATACGTATATATTAAAAACATTTCTAGATTTTGACAGCTTCCAACATTATAGAAGTATTAATTTAGCAAGAAAAAATCTTTCATATGAAAAAACGTCACACAACGATGTTTCTTTTCTTTACTACCTTTGCTTATTAGCGTTGAAAACAATTTTTCAGCCCAAAAAGTGGAAAATTTGACTTTTTATGAGCAATATTTTGTTTCAATTTAATATCACTTGACAGTTGATGTCTTAGCTTCAAGTAGAATATTGATAATTCATTTCTATATAAATAAGTATTATCTAGACGAAAAGCAATAACTTTTTGACGGATAACAGGATGTTTCATTGCCGGGATGAAATACGAATTTTCTCTTGCTATTTATTTAAATTAAATATATGCGTACTATGCTGAAACCATTACAGAATCATGTTACACGTGACACATCTATGCAGTGGTGTAATTTAGAAATGTTTTATTAAGCTAAACTTTAAATTCAATTAAATGCATGTTTACACTTGATAATTGAAAGGAAACAATTATACATTCATTTGTGTATTTTTAAAATTTGAATTGGTTATTTTTTTCCTTACACTTACTACTAATATGCGCATTCTATTTACACAATTTAATATGAAAGTTTAAGTTATAACAACGTTAAGTTATAATAAAAAAAAACATTTTATAATGAGAACAAAAAGTAGAGAAATTGTTTTTGTGCTGATGAGCATAGGGTTTTACTTACGTCACCAGTTAAAGCAAAAATAATTCAGGTAACAATATTGTTTTCCAGTTAATTTTGCACCATTTAAAATTTTTCTGTGCATTTAAAAATTAAATGTCGGAGCATCTTAACCACTTATCTCTTATCTCCCTTGCAAATATTTCCTCAGTTGGAAAGAGCTCGAATGTGCAAGGTTCTAATGAAAAAAAGTTTAGTGACAACTTTCCAATGATATAGTACATGCGTCTAACGAACTCTTTATATATTCAGTGATATTGCTGCTCGTCATATCCACAATTAAAACGACTTTTCTAAATTTAGTTCTGGTTATTTTTGACAAAAATACAAAATTTCCACTTTTAATTTTGTGTGAAAATTTCATGCAACATTGGTTTTTTATACCAACCAGTGGAAGGAAATGCAAAAATGTGACGTAATGTGAAACATGAAAAAAAAATAAAATAACTCGATCTTGTTTTATTTCTTTTTCTTTTGGCGATTCTCTGAAAAGGTTAAGCAAACATGCTGAGCTACGGAAAACCTTCCGGGGTGTTTGGTGGGCGTGGAAAAACAGTTGAGATATTACTAAGAGCTCAAAATAGTGTTTCTGACATAATTGGCTCTCGAAAATAGCGTGTCTTTCCTGTTTTGCCACAAGGAGAATTCGCCACCTTGTGATTGACAGGTCAGGTATCGTCACTCTTCAATTATCTCCCTACAGAGTGGGAAGGGAAAAGTGGTAAGGATTTTTTATCCCTATCACTGAGCTTAAAGAGGGAAAATATTCAATTATTTAAAATTTTAGACGGGTTGATAGTTTCTTTTAGAAAGTTTATGGAGCATTTACTTGAAAAAATAAGGTGAAGTTTCATGATGGAAACAGCTTTGACTCGTATATTTTACAGTATGTCACGTTTACGATTATTTTACATACTTCAAATTGCTAACTCTTTTAATCATATTTAAACAAATGTGATTGAAACCCAGTATCAGCAACAACAGTAAAATTAATCGCAAAATTAACGATATTACAACTTTTTCAAAATATTGCAAAAATGTGATTCAAGAAGTCAGAAAGAAAAAAATTCAAACTTTATTTTTATAATTTTCTGTCTTCATCAAAACGCTTTCATTTTTTTATAGCAATTATAAGGATTAGAAAAATAATAATGATTTATTTTTATCATATTAAATTAGCATTGCTATCACAAATTCGAAATATTTACTTCCCTTAGCTATGGTATGAAGTGGCTGTTCCCCCCCACCCTAATTTATGTAATGTATATGACAGTTAAAAAATATTTTAGTATTAAAACAAGTCAAATCAGTACATAAATATATATTTTAATTCATTGATTTATTTCACAAAGCAGTGGGCAGCAAGTTTACCCGTTTAAATCCCACAGTCAGCGTACATGCAACCAGGCCAAATTTGCCGTTTCACAACATCTACACCCCCCCCCTCTCACACACACTTGTGTGTGTACACAAGATGTCATCAAATTTTCTCTGGTCGCACTACAATGTACGAGTCGAGTCTCCACTTTCGCGAGGGATGCCAAGACCCCTCAAGTAAGTCAAAATTTCAGTTGTGAAAAAGGGTATGCAAACAAATTTTTTTATAAACGTACCCAATGATTTTAGACCTTTGTTAAAACCCTTCAAACTTTTCTCAGTCATTTCTAAACTATGCATTACAGTTTCTTTCACAAAGAACATAATTTTTACTATATTAAAAAAAAAGCTGTTTTATTGAATCTAAAATACAATTACGATGCATAAAATTAATACAGAAAATAAAACAGTGCGGTGCTTACCAGCAGCGTCTGAAGACAAATCGTTTCGGGGGGGGGGGGGCTGAGCGGAGATTTTTGGAGGTGGGGGTGGGGGGGGAGGAAATGTAGCTAAGGGAAGTAAATGTTTGAAATTTGTGATATCAATGCTAATTTAACATGATAAAAATACACAACTATTATATTTTTAATCGTTATCTATAATTGCTGTAAAAAAAATAAAAGCATTTGATGAAAACAGAAAATGATAAAAAAAAAGATTGAATTTTTTTTTTACCGACGGAGATCTTCTTGAATAACATTCTCGCAATATTTTGGAAAATTTGTGCTTTAATATAGTTAATTTTGCAATTAAATTTACTATTTTTACTGGGCTTTAATCACATTTGTTTAAATATAATCAAAAGAGTTAGACGAATAAACAAGCATTCATCGTTGTTTCTGAAACATATATTTACAATAAAAACTAACAAAATTGAAATACGTAAAATTTACAGAAATGTGACATAGTAAAGTAGACGAGTCAAAACTAGTAAAAAAATAGTTTTTCTTATTTTCTTTTAATTTTGTCTTTTACTTAATTATTTCATCTGAAAAATTTTCTGATCTTGCTACTGTTTAAAGAAAGGAAGGAAAAAAAATATATTAAACTTAAATGGAAAAAATTTGTTTTGAAAATTCCGGGGGGGGGGCTGCAGCCCTGTCATCCCACTCCCTGAGTACGCCACTGGTGCACACGATTTGTAGCCGTAATAAAATGCAGCACTCAAACATAGTACTGTGCAGTAGCTACAGTAATTATATTTGTAATTAAAAAAAAGATTATCTTTTCGTTGTGTTAAGAAAAATAAATATATACACATATTATGCAAAAGAAAAGAAAAATCAGCACACGAAAACTTTATTTAATTTTTTTTTAATGTGATACAGTAGTCGCCGTTTATATGAGTAGCGTTTGTTCAAAATCATTTAGATTCAAAAAAGCGGTTGAATCAACAAAGCGGCTAGTTCAATAAAGCTGGATTAAGTTCTGACTTTCACATTTTGCTTCATTAAAGCAACTGATTCAATTAATCACTAATTCAATTAACCGGGGACCCGAACGACCACCCGCGACGCGCGCGCGACCAATATGTACCTGTGAAAAGCATAGGCAAGCGAAGTATGGTAGTTCGTGGATTTTATTTTTAGGTTGTGGGGAGGCAAGGTGCGGTTATTGGGGGGGGGGTGATGCCATGGTTGGTTGGTGCGGTAAGTGGGTTGGTATGGGAGGTTGGGGGGGGGGGGGGGGGGGGGATGGATTGGGATGTGTATACGGTAGTTTTGGTGGGCAGGATGGGGAGGGGGGGGGGGGGGCGGTGCAGGGGCATTGGTGGGGGGGGGGAGGGGGTTCGGGGTTTAGTCGAAGTTTGAGTGTTGTGGTTTAGTTTGTTTCTGGTTGTGTGGATCGTGTTGGAACGGGTCGCTCTTGTATGAGTAAAACCTTAGTATTCTATTACACATTCAAGGGCACGGGCTGGGCGAGAAAAAAGGCGAAAAGAGGGGGAAGGAACAAAACCCTTCCCCCGCGTCTTGCCAAAACAAAATGATAGGGGTCCATGGGGGGGGGACAAGGGGAAGGCAGGGTAGGGGTGGGGGATGGGAAAATGAAAAATACCAACGGTAAGGTCACATTTATTGGATTCATGTAGTAGAGAGCGAGTGATTTAAGGAAAAAGGAATATTAAGCGATAATTTAAGATCTATAAAAAAAATACGTAACGTGCATAAAACAGGATATCCCGTTTTTTTTTTTTTGTTTTTGTTTTTTATTTTGGTTAATGGACTTTTTTTTGTGGATCTAAGAATTTTGACATTATATTATTACAGGGGGTGTAGGGGTGTTTTTTGTTTGTGTAGTGGGAGTAATTTAATTATATATATGTTGTATCTTTTTTATCTAATTGTTTAATTAATATTATTATAGATTATTATTTGTATGATTTTATGTTTTAAGTTTTCGTATGATGGGTTATGCCTTTAGAATTTTATTAATGTTAATGTTTATTTATACACGAATAGGTGAGGATTTAGAGGGGTTAGTGGGGGGGATCGAGAAGATGTAGCGTGTGAGTGGCGTATGACACTTTCACTACTGAGAACGCGATACACTCTTGTCCCAGAGTAATACGTTCTGTTCGGGAGCGCCGCGCTAAACCTGGATGAGGGGCAGACTAACCCCCATATAAAACATGGACCAACTTACAGGAGTGCATTTGTTGTTTTTTCAGCGAGGAGTTGCGCGGTAGGCTGGGGGGAAAGTACGCGTGGGCGGGTCAGCAGCACATCAGTTTTTCTTTTTAAATTCTAACACAAAAAGTGGTTGGGACAATTGTAGGTTTGGACAGACTACCGTGGGTTTTGGGTTTTTTTTTTTGTCGTGATGGTTGGGGTGTTTTTTTTTTCCCCTGACCCCTTCAAAAATGTTTTCAAGCTTTTTTTGTTGTAAAGCATTGAAAAATCAAACCAAGATATAAAAAAGGGATAACTCTCATCATGTAAGCGTACATCTATGGGAAAAGTAAAACATTTGTGAATAAGAGGAAAAAGAAAAAAGAAAAGAGACCGGGACCCAGCACAGACATTTTTTTTCGACTTTCCATTGCTAATCCCTCTAAAATTTTTCCCTGCGCCGTTCAAAGAGGAAAAAGAAAAGAAAAATTACCTCACGATAGAGTTCAGTGATTGCTTCACCTCTCCCTGCAGCGAAGTCTTTAGCCTTCTTCTTTTGTTAACGAAGTTGGCGATGGCGATATTTTTTCCGAATATTTTTTCACCAGGCGGGCCAGGGTGCGCGCGACGATGGCGAATTATCCATAGAAGAACCGAAAAATAGTGGTTTTTTTTTTTGGGTGTTTTGTAAAACGGCTAGTCAGGTAGGAAGCCAGCTTAGGGCCAGTTTTCTTCTTTTTTTTTTTGTTTCGGTATTGCTTGATTTCTTTGTAGGCCACCTGAAAACCCAGGTGTTAGGAGGCTGTCTGTGATGGGAGGAAAACAGTGTCCAAAGAAAAGCAGTAAAGGCTCCCCAGTCGTCTATCGTAGAGAGAACATTTGAGGGAGTTTGATGTTGAAAGGCTATGGAAGTTCATGTTCTTGCTGACATTTTTTTTTTCTGGGGGTTTTTTTTTTTAATTTTTTTTTTTATTTTTTTTTTTTTTTTATTTTTTAATAAAGGGAGACATGAGAGCTCCGAAACAATGAGATAATAGCTTAACATCCTTTTTTGTTTGTTTTAGTAGCATCAATAGTATACAAAGCTTGAAAATCTTCATCTGCATAAATGATGATGTCTAGAGTTTTAGCTTTACAGATTGAGTGTTAAAACACATGTAGAATAATATTGTTACAAATATTGTAAATAGTTGTTTTTCCTGCCTTGCATCATATTCACTAGTTTTGGTTTTATCTGGCGACATGTTGCAAAAGTATCTGAAGATATCACTTTTATCATTTGTATACCGGCCCTGTAACACTTTGTAGTTTTTACACTTGCCCTAACTTTAATAAGCATGAAGACATTTTCGCGTGGTTTTTCTTTTTATCACTAGAATTTTTGAATGGATTATGTAAGTTTGTGAATGAACGAACACTCCGGATTTTGCTAGAATATTGTGGACATTTCTTTCCGTGTATAAATAGCCTTGAACACAGTTTTTAGTCAGTCAGTTCTTTTCAGATTTTGATTTCTGGAGACTCGTTTTCATTCGCTTGGGCGGATGGTTGTTTTGCTTTTGTAATTGCTTAATTACTGTTCACGTTAGATACGTGGTGCTGAGTTACTGTTGAGAGTACAGTGTACTGTTTGCTACCTAATTGCTGGATGTTTAGCAATTGTTTCCTGCTCCTATTGTAAATAGTGTACATACTTGTAAATAAATTTATAGTTACTTCCTCAAGATTGGAATGCTCATTTAAAGAAAGTTGAAGGTGCTACGAACTAGTTACAATATGATAAACGAGACATCCACTTGTCATCTTGCCTCATACTGGCGTTGTCATTTTGAGTCTCATTTTTAGTACCATAGCCTATCGTCAATATATTAAAAACCCAAGATTTTTTCACTACAACTTTTACTCTACAAATAATAGAGAAAGAATAAAAATAACTTTTTTTTAAGTAGTTCTCTCACCCTGTAAAGTTTTAAAAAATCTGGATCTTAAAGCAATGAAACTGCATTTTAGTGGTTGCTGCTCACATAACAATAGACTCCGACCTCAGTTACAGTAAACTTCTTTACTCAACACATCAGAATCAAAAAGTGCTTTGCCATTTGTTGCTATCACTGAAGAGCCATTCGTTGAGATGTTGTGAGACCATGGGCCCTACTCTCATTGTATTGTCAAGATAGTCGGTACCGAGAATACGGGTTTTTTGTTCCCCGTGACGTCACATCTCCTGAGACAATATCTCAAAGTCACGCATATCTTAGCTCTCGCTAATCTCAAAGCCACTTCTAATTTAAGGTATCTAGAATCGCGCCGAGAAGTTTACGGCAGGGTAAGAAGACGTGAGATATCTTCCTCGGCAGTGAGAAGCTGTTTGTTTATTCCATTTTTTCTCAACGCGGAGTGTGCCATAATGTTTATAAGTTCTGAAAATGTGGTTTAGTATGTTTACTGAAGTAAGATTTGTTCTTATTTGAGTTGATTTGCAGAGCATCATTTACGGTATTGGAACTCTGCAACTTTGTCGATTATCTATAATCATCTTATTTTACTGATTAATTGGTCAAAATTTTGCGAAGTGAAATTATTTTAAGGTATGCCCAAAACTTGAATGTATATATATATTTAACCAGGGTGTCGGTCTAACCCTGGTGGGGGGGGATACATTTCCTTTAATAAAATGAGCTCCTTACTCAAATTCTATTTTCTATCAGGGGGGGGGGGGGCATTTCGTTTTCATCGTATCGTATTTAAGTTTAATTTTTCCTCACAGAATAATTGAATCATCGTTTTTCAAGTCTTAAAATGATAGCAAAAGCATAAAACATGAATTTGTTTTTTTCAATTCTCAAACATAAAGTGTTTTTAATGCATTTGGAAAAAAGATCCTCAGACATGTGATTTAGGATCTCCATTTTTCTTTTATGGATTGCCCCAAAAATAGGGACTTGTACTTAATATTTAGAGAGTGAATATATATCTGTTATTGCGAAAAGGCCAAAATATCGCTAAAAGCAAAATTGAGTCTATCAAAATCATTGCAAAACGCGCAGCACATGCAGTAATTTTTAACCCTCTCAAACAACAAATGTTTTAAATACACGTTTTGAAAAAGTGATACCTAGACACAGGGCACGACTTTGTAGGACATTGAGCACGAGCTTTATGTGCTGCCCCCCCCCCCCCCAAAAAATATAATGAAGTAGGAAAATATTTTGGATTTCAAGTCTTCGAAAGAGTTTTTTAATTTATTTTTTATCT
This sequence comes from Uloborus plumipes, assembly GCA_038373865.1. Classification (NCBI taxonomy): domain Eukaryota; kingdom Metazoa; phylum Arthropoda; class Arachnida; order Araneae; family Uloboridae; genus Uloborus; species Uloborus plumipes. The sequence continues at coordinate 12,328 of JAXGGA010013022.1, forward strand.
TGTTATAGTGCGATGTGAAATTTCTCCATTTTAAAAACTTTAGATGGACTTTAGATGCCCCCCAAACTTTGGTTCCCTGGGCCTGTGCCCCATATACCTATGCCTTAATTTTGCCCTGCCCAGACATGTGATTTTTCTTTACTTAGCATTTAAAGACTGAAAATACAACTATTATTGCGAAAACAAAAATGAGTAACGCAAAAAGGGGACTTTTACTTAAAGCCTGAATTTTAAACTATTATTGCGATAAAGTCAAAATATCGCTAAAAACAAAGTCATGAAGTTAAATGATTTAATTTAACAAATATTTTTAAATATTAGTATTATTTTTTTAAAAGTATTTATAAATTTTTTCATGTTTAGTCGAAGCATTTGATACATTGAGATGAATTCGTATAATGTATTTCGACACTTTACTTCGCTTACGCTTGTATGCTCGTATGTGTTGAAAAGATGTACTAATTGCGATTTAAAATTCTAATATTTTTAAATTCCTGAAACACAACATCTTAATCTGCCCGAATGCTTTTAATATTTGGCTCTCGAATCTTTTTGCCATCTATTTCGGAGGCTAAGCTAAACCAGAAAGTTAAAGCAAAATGCACGCGCGAATGTTGATGTAACGCGAGTGAGATATACTGTCATTTGATTGGTCAATCGTTTTTCCTTCTCGATACGCGGTAGAAGGAGAGAAAATTCTCGCTTGGGCACATTAGGGCTTTCAGAGTAGCACAACATTTGACAAGCGACTACTTTTTCGGCGATTCTTGCTTGTCGTGAGGGAGTAATAGACGTCACTGGAAGTTCCAGAGTAAGGCCCTATGAGAAATATTGCAACTTCTTACCCGATTCTTGATCTTACCCTCCTTTTACTCTATTATTGCCTTTAATACAGTTTCTAAACGTTGAACACAAATCAAGTTTAAATATACTTTACACGTCCATTATTATAATTCCGGTATTGTTTGCTAATTTTTCAAGTGCAATAAATTTATACTATAATTTTTAAGTCGTCAGAATTCACCATGCTTTTATAACCATTCTATTTTACAAGCTATGCGGAAATCTCAGACTTTTAATATTTTCCAGGCAGCAATTTACTGCAAGAATTATTGAATTTAACTTGAGCATGCATTCATTTAATATGCATAATTATTCTCATATGTAATCAAGAAAAAGCTAAAGTTCGAAATAAAAGTGTCGTTTCCTTGTCAGTTTCACTTTTTAAAGCATCTAATGCAAAAGAAAATATATTGAGTGAAATAATAAAATAAAGGAATGAAGTCATTATATTTTGCTTAAAGGGCAAATATGCGGAAAAAAAATCATCAACCAAAAAAAAATTATGAGCTGAATTTCCTTACGTTTTGCAATTCATGAAACATTTCCAAACATAAAAAGAACATTACGCGGGAAATTAAAATGACGAAATTTGAGTTTAATGCCTTAAAGAACCATTAGTTTCTATTTTGGGATTCAAATACAGTCAAACAAACAATGCATTTTATGTAATGTTGTATTCTATATCGCTTTGCAACGAAGAAAAAAATAGAAAACGTGTTTCAAAACGAAATTAAATGTCGCTTTTTTATAACCTTTATGTCTTGAGCTTAGTTATTTAATATTAGAAAAAAAAATAATTCCTTAAAACATTTGCATAAGTATAATTCTAACAAGTATATCTTTTTTAAAGTCTAGTTTGCGTAATGCATTTGTCATTAAAAAGAAGTTTTGAACAATAATAAATTACACGTTAGTTTTTAAATATTTGATATTACACAAAATGTTTTTTCACGCACTTTGTGTAAAGCAAAATTACTTTTCCTTAATATGTTTGACAGACGTGGAAAGTATTTTTCTATTGTTTGTGATACATTGAAAAAACATGGACGACAAGATGAATTTTGTCGAAATAGTTATCCTTTGAAAAATTGTATTGATTACCTGAAATCATTTTTGTATAAGACTTCAATATGTACATTTTTAACTCAAATTCTCACGAATGAAAAAAATTATATTTTTGCTGCAGAATCTCTTTTGAAGCGATGCAGTCAAAGTAGTTATGGCAGTGCTGGTTTTTACAAGGATTTTTTTTTAATCAAAACAAATGGTTTGAAGAAGTCTATAAGCAAAACTATATTTTTTTAGTTTGAATTCGACAGTTTTTTTTTAAACTACCGGAAGCGGAAGTTAGCTTATGATTAACGGAACGATATTGTGACATTTGAGCTTGTTTCGACTTTGCGCAACTTCTGTGCTTGCTACGAGATTAGGAATGGTTGTATTTCTGGCAAGTGTTCCTATATATTAGGTCACTTGCTGCATGTTAACTTCAACACATGAAAATTAACATACAGTCAGTGATTAATAACTTCAATCTTAACAGATATCCGATCAAAATTAAGATGTCGGCCACCTTGTCTAGTGGTCAGAGTCAGAGCAGTCTGCCACGGATCATGTGGTCCCGGGTTCGAGTTCCGGCTTGGACATGGATGTGCTTTCTCTGTCCTGTCCTTGTCCTTTCCTTGTGTGAATGTGTTGTTGTGAAAGGTTGCCTGCCCTATAAACGGGTACCTATGGCATGCGTGTACTATGGACGACGGACTTCACACCAAATTACGGTATAGTTGGAAAAGTAAAGCAGCGCACCCCAAATTGCCAGCCTGACTAGCACAAGAAAAAAAAAAGATATCATTTCTAAAGGAACACGCATTACTCATCAAGAATTATTTGCAGCTAAATAATGTAGTATCAATCTTTTCTCTGTGCCATCATTTTAATTTGCCCCTAGGGAAGATCTTTGATAATAATGCTGATGGTATATTAATTTTGTAATGAAGCAAGTTAGAAAAGACAAAAAAAGAAAACATGAAGAAAAAGGGAAAAAAATGCTAAAAATGGCTTTCGCAAAAATGTTAAAATGGAAAAAAAAGTTGAAAGTGGCACGAAAAGTTGAAAATAGACTTCAAAGCCCGATGATAAATTTTATGTCAGTTTTGACGCGGCATAAACATACCCAATTAAGTAAGTAACAAATTTATTTTTAAGTGATCAGTGTAGATCAAAAACGCTCAGTTAATCGTTAAATTATTCAATTGCAACGTCAAAATGGTAGTTTGAGTTCTTAGAAAAGATTGGCATTAAAAAAACGTTTGATATACTTCAAAAACTGCTTTGTCCTTTTTATTTATTAAATTACTTCTAAAGTATTTTAACTTTCATATATATATATATATATTACGTATTCCTGAGCTTACAATCAATTTCCGAAACTTTTGTGCTTTCCATTGCCACCCATAGATTTTATTAAAAGAAACCAAACTGTCACAAAGTCAGCCCTTCCCCTTTTGTGGCGTGAGTTTGTGGCAATTACTATAACTTAAAGAGAGCTGTCCATAAATAATATCCCCCTTTTTAATAAATTTTACCCTCATCCTACGTCACAACCCTTCCCCTTTATCACATATCAAGCTGTTTTTCGTAAGCATTAGGCATATTGTTATTAAAAAAAAACACGAGATGTCACACTTCTAGCTGCCCTTTCTCCTTGTCACAAATGATCACATTTTCAAACTACCCTCCCCCTTAAAATGTGACGTCATTTGTGTACATCCCTAACTAGATCTTACACCGATGTTTAATTTGTTATTAAACAAGAAAATATTGCGGCTTCACGCAGTAGTAAGTATATCTGAGACTAAAACATGTTTATCCCGCTTAAATGAAAAAAAAAAAAAAAAACTCGAAACAGTGCTACAAAGTAAACCTCAATTACGGTACATACACTGGCGGAAAAAAAAATCCCAACACCAAGAAAGACTTGTGTTAGATAAACGAAATTTGGTAGGCGTGTTTATACAACTGAAAGATGACATCGATTGAAATTTCGTGTTCCGCGCATAAGTGTGGCGCAGCTGGCGTCACTCAGAACATGCAAATAATGCTTGTTTTAAAAGCGTGTTGTGAAGCTCGTGTGTATTATTTTTCCGTGAAATTTGACGAATTGCGTTCATGTTAGCCAGGAATACCTTTAAGAAGACGAAGAAGCCATTATCAACAGCTCACCGAGTTTGAACGAGGTCGTACAATTTGGCTACGAAAAGGTGGATTTTCATTTCGCGATATTGCAGAAAGATTTGGGCGGGAATGTTTCCACCATGCATGATTATTGGAAGCTATGGGCAAGGGATGGTACTACCTCAAGAAGATCGAGTTCCGAGCTGCCACGTGGCACGCCTGAGAAGGAAGATCGCCGAATCTTGCGTACGGCTGTGGCGCATCGTACTGCATCTGCGGCTGACATTCGAGCTGCAGTTGGTACAGTCGTGACCCAAGGAACGGTAAGAAACTGTTTACTTCAAGGACAGCTCCGCGCCAGGCAGCCTGTAGCCGGTATTCCATTGACTGCGAACCATTGCCTTTTCCGACGGCAGTGGTGCCACGACAGAGCTCACTGGAGGTCGGAGTGGAGATCTGTTGTAATTTTTGATGAAAACAGATTCTGAATTAGTGCCAGTGGTGGCTGTATATTGGTCAGAAGGAGGCCAGGGGACCGCCTGCAACCAAGCGGTCTACGGCCTAGACACACGGGACTCACACCTGGAGTTATGGTCTCTGGAGCAATTTCCTACGACAGCAGGGGCATTCTTGTGGTTATCCCAAACTCACTTACTGAAAATTTGTCATCAGTCTGTTAATTTAACCAGTAGTACAGCCCTTCATGAGTAGCATTCAAGGGGGCGTTTTCCAACCGGATAACGCTCGCCCTCACATCGCTGCTGTAACGCAATGTGCTCTACAGAGTGCTGACATGTTACCATGACCTGCAAATTCACCAGGTCTGTCTCCAATTGATAACGTATGGGAAATCATGGGATGGCATCTCGAGCATCATCCACAGTCAGCAATGACGGTCCTGGTATTGACACAGCAAGTGCAACAAGCATGGAACTCCATACCACAAAGTGACATTCGGCACCTGTATGACATAATGCATACACGCTTGCAGGCTTGCCTTCAAAATTCTGGAGGTTACACCCTCTATTAAATTAACATAATTTCACATTTGCACAGCATTTTCTTGAGCTTAAATTAGCCAGTAATCTTGTGCATTTAATCAATTAAACATGTTAAGTAGACAATTGCATTACCCAAATTTCATTACTCTACGGCAATTTTTTCTTGGTGTTGGGATTTTTTTTTCCGCCAGTGTATGAAGTCGATTGAAGTTTTCTGATTTCAAATACCACAAGTAGAATATTTGAAAACGGTAGTACCTTTACAATATAAAACGTAATACACATTTTAAATTTATGTTTAATACCCTTTAGAAATAGTTCTCTAAATTTTCCCTTAGTAAGCACTTCATGTGTACACTCAAAGATCATTAATTTATATAGGATTAAAGCGAATTACTACTAAGATGCGAACTACATATTTAATCTTTTTTGTTGCGTACCGTTATTCCGATAACAAGAATTCATTTTAAAGTTCCCATAGTATTCGTTTAGCGAGGTTCGACTGTATATTTGGACAATGTAATTAAAATTTCTTTGCATTTGATTTATGGTTTATAATTTGAAATAAACCTAGCATAGGGTTACCAAAACAAGGTTGATCTATAAACGAGTTTGAGCTACCATGTTGTGACTCTCCAAGATTGGAAGTGATAATTTGTTATTCTGGTTTACTGGTTTTCGGGCATCAAAATAAATTGAGTTTGTAGCGGAGCTATCATCTTGTTTGCAGTTCAGGCAGGAATCTGATGAAATCCGAATAAAATATTCTTCCACCGGTTCGGATTTCATGCTGCTACGGACGCCTCGTTGAATTTCCTTATCGAACAGGAATACTTGGGTTTTTAAAATTATTCATAAATATGACAGCGGATCTTGTCTTAGCGATTTATTATCGTATAACATGAACGAATATTGATGTAAGTTTGGTGTAGCATTTTAATTATAATTTTAAAAATGATATTTTGAATAAATTATACGGAAATGTAGACGCTTAGGACTTTTCTTCCACACTTCTGTAGGTAAACAATCTTTTTTTTTCTTACACATTCATTTTCTTTCCGGTCTCAGAACATCTACTCATGAATCAAATCTAATATTTATAGGTGTTACAAGTTTCTTATTACATCCATTCTTTGTTTTTCTAGGAGCTACGAAATGAGTTAGTAAAATCAAATATAATGTACATTGCTAGAAGTTTGAAATTCAATTTTAATGGGAAAAATCAACTTTAATGGGTGAATTTAATGGACATTGACTTATGGAAAAGTTTTCGACAGGTTTTAGAATTTATTTGAATAGTTTAATATTTCAAATGTAGTTCATTTCTTTTTACTAGATTGTTGATCCTTTATCATTTTACTTTCACTCTTGTAAATTACACATCTCACTCTAAATATGTTTTCGGTTTTGTGTCAATTTTTCTTTATTAAAGTCGGTGTGAACAGTGAAAAAAGTTTACCTGAAAATTCAACATTTTCGTTGGACGTTTGTGGCTCGGATACACTTTCAGATAAGTTGCCACTACTTTATCACCAGTACCCATATTACCTAGAACTTTACAATAATAAAAACATTGACATTGTGGATTTAATTTCAGCTTTATATAAAGTACCAGGGGACCGAGCCTACTCGGTTAAAAAAAAAAAAAGAGGTTTGTAAAATCGTGTTTTTTTCTAAAATGCGAAGTACGTATTTAGATAAACTTGAAAAGCGTATTTTGCCTTTGGTTGCAATTACGCATTTAAAACAGCCGTAATTTGTTTTAAAAAACACAACCTTATTTAATCCATGCTCACCGTAAAATCACACCCAATTTCATTTCATTTGGCGCCGAAAGCGCGTGAGAGGTTGATGAGAATGGATGCAGAATCCCTGTTCTCCAGTACGCATTTGGTTACAGTTGGTTTTGACTTTCACTTCACTTCACACTCCAAGGTTCTTCCCCGTACATACCACAACTCGTGGTTTAACCGGGTATGGGGCCCCGAAGAGCGCTCTGTTCATTTTTTAACCAGACCCAAGGGCCGAGCAAACCCTTAGCCCAGCATCCCACAGAGGTATCGTTTCACTTGGAGGATTTTATGACCACGAACATTTTTAACGTCCCCTAGCCACCATTAATGAAGACAGTGGATCTTTGATCGGCTCGGCTCCCTCTATATGATCGGCCCGGGACCCTCCGGTTACGAGTCCGACGACTTACCGATCGGACTACCGCGGCCCACACCCAATTCTAACTTTATTTTGATTGATCTCTTTTAAATTTCAAAAACAATAATAATTATCTAAGTATCACGTGTTGCCACAACTCGTTTGCCAAATACCATACAAATTTAAATTTACGTTGATGTGATTAAATATGAAATCTATTGTTATAATGAAACTTTTGAATAAGTGAAACTAAGGCCCCTATATATACGAGCCGGCGCATCAAGATTAAGTTTCACCACTTAATCACCCACCCTACTCCGCAACAATGAAAATTTGAAAGTAAAAGTTAAGGAATTGAATCCAAAGTGGTGGAACGTAATCTTGATGCGTCGGCCTGTCTATATAGCGGCTCTAAGTGAAACAGCCTGTATAAGAGACTATATCTAGTGAAGCCTTGCTTTAACATTTCAAAAACAATAACAATTTAACGTTGCCAAATACCATAAAATTTAAACTCGCGTTGATGTGATTAAATATGAAATCCATATGCTATAACAAAACGTGGTCGCCACGGAAACGTAACAATGAAAGAAATCACAAATAAAATGGTGAAATAAAAGCTTCTCAAACTTTCAATGAAGGCACAAAAAAAAAGCGGGGTTTTTGTGAAAACTCGCGTTTTTACAGAAAAAACGCCGACGTAGATGAACTCAGAAACCAAAACTCTATCTAAATACAAAATTTTATCGAAATCTTTAGAGCCGTTTTCGAGATCCGAAAAATAAATAAATAAATAAATAAATAAATAAATATATATACAAGAATTGCTCGTATAAAGGTATTAGATGAATGCGTATTCCAAAATTAAATAATGGCAATTTAAGAATTCGTGTTTATTTAAGTAGCAATTTTTGTAGAAAAAGTTTTTTTGCGACTTTCTTATTTGTTTGCGATATGGAATATCGTGTGAAAACTCAGGGATTATTTTATTTCCGAAACAGAGTGCCAAAAAATAGAAAAGACTCATTGAGAAAAAAAATAACTGAGGTAATTCTTTCCTGTTGCTAGTTAAATTTTCAAAAGTGTCCGATTGAGTATTTTATTTTGTAGCTAAAATAAGCTTTTCGATAACCATGTAACCGACTGATTATTAAAGCATTAAAGCACAATTTCAAATTCAAAATCAATTTCAAATTCTAGCTTTTATTGACACAAATGAATTGTGTCAATAAAAGCTAGTATTTTATTCTTGACATGACACATGCTTTTGTTGATACTTGGAGTTTAGAAAAAAAATACAGATATTTTAATATGGTTTACGACGTTTTGGAGGGCTTTAAATGAAAGAAAGGGAACCAAGTCAGTAAAAAAAAAAAAAAAAAAAAAAACAATCTTCAAGAAGAGAAAAAACAAAACATATTGTCATTTCTTTTTTGGAATTACATAGAAATTATTTATTGTAACCAACTCCTCAAAAAAAGCTTTTAAAACTTAAATTTTTAAATTACGAATCGTTCATTTACTGGTTGTTCCTCGCTAATTTACTGGAATTGTTACGTTTTCAACCAAGCCATTTCTCCAACCAGTGCATTTTCATTCTATTGAAGGTTTAAATATTTTCTTTGATTTTTTAAAGCTATGCTTTTTATGAGAAATTTGGCAGCCGGACTGAGATGGAAGAGGAAGGGGGGGGGGGAGAGAAATAAAAAAACAACACCCCATTGGTCAAATGAGTTCAATTCTCAAAATTCTTTCGTTTTCTAAGCATTTAGTATAGCTTAATGAAATAATAAAAATCAGTTTCAATTCGATAAGACCAACTATTTCAGAAATAATTGAATTTTATCCAAGCATTTTTTAAATCTCTTTTGTATTTATTTGTAGTAGTTTATATTAATATGTTGTTTTTTTAAGCATGTTGCATAACTGTGTAGGATATATTAACTAATTTTAAATTTTTTAACTGTATTAGCTGAATCTTAGTATAACTTGTTGTTTCAATGTACCTTTTTAACACGATGAGTTTGCGTTATTCATTAACCCTTAGTAAAAGCATTGCTTATGTCTGCAAATTCCATGTTTGTCACATTTTTAGCCGAAGAAAGACGAAAAAAGTATTAAAAATGGAATGAATGCATCTTAAAAATATTAAATGTACAAAACAATTTTTAAAAAAAGTGAATGAATCAATGAATGAATTAAATAAAATCATTCAATGACTGCCGAAAATTGAATAACTGGAAATTAGGGTTTTAAGATGAGGAAAATGTGTTACTCTCGATCTGTTAACTTGTCGCTCTGTCTGTTCCCCATTCTAACAACTTTTGAATGAACAGTCTAATTTGAACATTTTTTTTTCAAAGATCTTGGTAAGAACACCTCCTTCCCCCTTTTAACTTTTTGATTTAAACAGTTTTTCGATTAAATTTGAACCATTCAAAAAAACCTTCCCTCTGCTAACTTCTAAGTAAAAAGTTCGATTTAAACAAACTGTTTTTGCTCCCCTGATAGAGACACACATATTCAGTTTTTTGAAATCAGAATTATATGCTGAAAAACAGCAAATGTATGCTTGACATGAAATTGCTGTCTTAGATAATTAAGAAAGTATTGATCAGAAACTAGATATGCTGATGCTGGAAAACGGGAAAGTAGGCTCGTTTTGTGCGGGAAGGGATTTCTTATTTCTATTTTGTTTTAAGCATGTACTTTTCTACGTATTAAAATGTGGACGTCATGTGTCGTTAAAGTAGGTTCAAGTTTCCTATCATCGTGCTTCTACCAGATTTGTCTTTTAAGACAATCCAAAGTAATTACAATAATTTTCTATAGAACTGAACTAGTATCTGTAGCTACTTCCTCCATTCTTACATATGTAATTTTACCAACCTTGAAGCAATTAAATAAGTTTACGTTTTTGCACGTCATTTATGCAAGCAGTCTATTTTGACAGAAAATCGAAAAAAAGTCACCCATTACTCAAATTATAGTCAATTTTACTCTACTATTAATAGGTACATTTTTAAACTTCGAGGAAAAATCAATTGTTGATTTAAATTGTCGCAAAGATTTCAAGGAATTCTAGTATTGTCTATCATATTTGATTATTTTGATTCAACCGTGACTAATAAAGGCCCATTTTATGTAATTCGCATCATTGTATTCCTAATCAGTAATTTCCTAATCAGTAGTAGAATTGTGTTTCACTACTTGAAACATTATTATTCAGTCACGAAAAAGGTTGCACGCAATGAAACGCATAATATCGTTTTTTTTTCTTCCTTTTTTTTTTTTTTTTTTGAATAAGTACTGTTCAATATGTTGTATAAAGTATTTGGCGTTTTTTTAAATATATGTTTTAAATCATAAAAACCCAGGAATAAATATTTGAATTACGTGAGATTTCGAAAATTCTGCCCTACAATAGTTACGTTATTAAATTATGCAAAATGATAATTGTTATGCTCTTAGTTTACAAAATACCCCAAACACTTATTTTGCACTACATGTATGCTTTATCAATGAGTAAAAAATAATGCGGGCCCAGTCACACAATGTGTTTATAACCCAAAAAGGAGCTTGCAATTACCTTGATGCTTAAAAAAAACAATAAAACATTCTGTTAAAAATACAAAGTAATAAAAGTTTATTCAAAAGTTTGAAGGTAAACTCAGATTCTGTGAGCGGGTTACTGCCTTGCTTTGTGTTATGGATAGTCCAAATCTAGACTGCTGATTTCAGTGTTCGTAAGAAATCATTGATAAGGGTGAAACTATAGTACTTGCATGCTGTAAAGAGTTTGATATTTGCATGTACATTGAAGTAGTTGTGCCTCACGTTAGCTAAACTATTGCATCACGTCACGTTAGCTAAACCTCACTCAATTGACTACTAATAGTTTTCATAATAATCTCCTTCTCAAGACGCAAATTTTGAGGCAACCACCTGTAATAGATGCTCCCTCAGACGTTGCATGAAGAAGAAAAACAAAGAGAGAGAAGCACACACACACACACACAAATTATTCCATCTGTTCCTGTACATCCATTAAGGGTTTTGAGCCAATAAACAGTACGAAAATTGCAGGAGAATATAAAACAACATTAGTGCAATCATCTGCAAGCACACCAGCAATGTCTATTAACTAATACATGAACTAGTTTAACACCGTATTGCACAAAGGATTGGGGGCAAGACACATCAGAGACAGCTGTACATTATTATTTCATTCCATCATGAAAGGGAAATATGTCAACAAGTAAAAAGCAGGTGCTAATGCAAAGAAAGTGTCTAAGAGCTTTTATATGCTTTCTCACGGGGAGTTAATGCATTGTATAGAATGCGTAGATGTTAGGCGAAAATAATGGGTATATTGTAACAAAATTAATGCAATAGTGAATAGCTATTTTTGCTCTTTACTTGAAAACGTTGGACAGAGGCAAAGAAAATATGTTTCAAAAAACTGTTTTTTTAAATGCAATGAATGTATGTCTTAAAAATTGAGAACTTTAGAAGATATTTGAGTGCCAGTGTAATGCATTTTCTTAACGAAGATTTAAGAGTTAAAAATATGTTGTGATTTTTATGTGAAGAAAGACTGAAACGTGTGTGGGACATGAAACAATTGAAAAGATAAAAAGAAGCCAAGAAAGAAAATCACTTATTCTTTAGTCTCTGAGATTCTTGACGGTGTGATGGAGTCTTGGGTAAGCTATTGAACATCTTTTTTTTACAACCACATAGTAGGAAAAGAATACCTGTCATAGATATAACACATATCTTACTATACACTAGAAATGATCTCTACAATAGAAATGATTCCGAAACATAAGGGAACATTGGGTATTTTAAAAAAAAACAAACTCAGTTGTTTTTGTAAAATTTTAAATTCTTAATGATTGATACGGGACATTATTTTAGATACAAAATTGTTTTTTCTGATTTTGTGTCAAAAAAGTGATTTTTTACTAGCTTTTTTTTCAAAGTCATTGCTCTAATGTTAACTGCATTTGTTGCAGAAAAAATGAGTTAGTCTGTCGGACTTAACACGAATCTTTCTTATTTTAAATGTGAAAAAGTGAATATTATTCTGAAAAAATGCCACAATTTTTTTTGTATTTTAAATAAACTCGTTCAATTTTTAATAGTATACTTTGTTTATTTATTGAAAACAAAGTCAACACGTAAAGTAAGATTTTTTTGCATTTTACGTATTCTATTCATTTTTATTCGGCAGGCATCCACTTTCGATGAGCAAAAAAATACTTGCTTCCATAAAGAAAATAAATCTTATCAGAAAGTTTGAAACATGCATTAGCATTTTCTCAATAGCCAATTCATTATTTATAATGATGTTTCCTAACACCAAAGTCACAAAACAAACTTCATGATTGATTTTAGCCCTCAAACAACGAATTTGTTCTTCCAAACGCGTCGGGAAAGTTTGTGATTTTATTTTACGTTGTATATTTAAAATTAATTCCGAAGCTTCTAGAAATGTCTCATTGTTTGTGATTAAGATTGAAACATTTTACAGTTATAAATGAGAGTTCTTTGGTCCAGTATGAAATAACACAGGCTTTAGAACATTTTTTTTTTCAATTTTTGTAGTAAATGTTTTCAATGGCTTTTTATAGTACAAGCAATGTGGTGTAAATACTGCATTTTCATCACTTTAAGTCTATTTACTGCAATTTATGCTATGATTTTGACGTGTGTGCCATCTACAATTTTTTTTAAATATACAGCACTTAGAAATGTGAGTAATATGGAGAAAAACGTGTCAAAGATGAATTGTATAACTAGACAGTGGAGAGGAGGAGAGTAGGGGGTGTTCCTTCATAGTGTCCGAAAATTTTGAATTATACATACGAAAAAATTCAGCAAAAATAAGCTACAGACATATTTTAGTTTTTCAAAACAATAACATTAATAGCAATGGTAATTTCTGTCTCGAAACTTAGACTACCGAAGATCTAACTTTTGTTTTGATTTTACATGCATTCTAAGCAGCATTTAATTTTTTTATGATCTTTCTTTCATTATTTTATTTGAATATTTTTAAAGGATGCATGCGACCAACAGGTAACAAAGCATTGTTGCTTTAGACTTTCTAGGGCTTCTAACCTGATTTCGCATGATGCTACTATTTAACTACATCAGAACTTGTGGAGAAATTAAAAGGGTATTTTCATGTACCCTCTTGCCACTATGGCAAAAACAAACATGATTTCCAATGAATTAAGTCAAAGTCATCTTTTTCATACCAAATTACTTTGTATGTCTGCTGTGAGAAAAACGTTAACAATAACTAAGAAAACAAAAAGCAATAATACCATCTTATATCTTCGTTCGATTGCAGAAAATACGTTTATTTTAGTGATAGCGATCTTTGGTTTTACTACTACTATGTGGACTTGAATAAGGACAAACACTTTGGAAAACAATATTTGGAGCCTTTTATCAAAAAAGTTGCTGAAATTTTTGTTGAGGTTTCTGTATCAATCCCTTGACAGCTAATGTTTTATAGCACAACTCTATTCAGAATCTAACGGTACAGTTTAACTTTTTTCTACAGTTATTCAACAAAGTTGGTTTCGTTTTTTTTTTTTTTTTGTTTTTTTTTTTTTTTTTTTCAACCAGGCTGCAGTTTGAGAAACGATTGAATGCAGCAATAGAAATTTAAACTCTAGTAATTCTTTAGGAAGAAAGATTTGCTCAAAAGAGAAAATTCAAATTTAAATTTACTCTAAGAAATAACAAGCCATGAAATTTCTTATTAATGTTAATGTTTAAAAATACATATATGGGGAACATTTATGGTCTATTAACATCATTTATTCAAAAAGGTAGAAGTAAGAAAGGGCTGTTGAAGTGTTCATGTTTTTGTAAAGTTTACTGTTTGGTTAAAAAAAACAAAATTAAAGAGGGATTGTATTAATCCTTTGAAACTTTTAGAAACAAACACTCATTTTAATTCCAGAAATGTGTTTTGATTAATGAAGCAATACATTTTAGTAATTATTAGAGAACCCATCACACCCCTCACTTTCTTGGGAAAATTCTTGAATGGCACTTAATCATACCGAGGTAATTAATGATATGAAGTTAGACCGATGCGGCTAATAAAGTTTCTGCTGCTAAGTTTCGAGTAAATTTACGCTGTTACGATTAGTGGAAATGTATATTAGTAATCTGGTGTGATTTTTTTCCTTTTCTCCATTATCAACATTTCAAGAGAAAATTCAAAAACTAAACCTCAAACAAACTTGATTTTTCAAAACGGTAAATCATTGTTGTAAAATATGGTAAAATTTCACCATTTATATATTTTCCTGCACTTCGAGGTATTTACGTTTTCTTCATTTTTAATCTATGAATGTATAAATCTATAAAAAAGGGACAAAACATACTATTGATTACAGTTCTTATTAGATTATGACTGAGCCTTGCGTTTATTTTTTAATGCATAACTCAATCAGTTATTTCATATAACTCTTACAAAGTTTAAAATATAATGGTATTAAAGAGAAAAAAGCTAACCCATTAACTCTTTAAATATATGCATAAAAATAATTAAGATATCTCTTGAATTTGATTTAGTCGTATAAACAAAATAAATGTTGACTTTTTATTTTTAATACAGAATGTTTTAATGATATATTTCTTATGCTTCTGTTACTTCAGTGTATGATCTTTAAGTAAAGACAGAAACTGAAATTTCTTACTGATCAATAGTAATTCCCAAAAGATTGTCAAGTATTAGACTTTAGAAAACGAAGTGACAATAAAATGAAAAGGAAAAATATGATAAAGCAATTGGGGAAATAATAATGTTCCTTATTAAGTTGTCAAGGTAAATGATCTCTTTCTTTTTTTTTCTTTTGTGGGAAGTGCAGCTTTAAATTAAATAATTTAACTAATTTTAAATACCAAATACTTAAAAGTACAAAACCATCTATGTATATTCATAGTAGTTTCCTCCATGTTAAATTTGTTTATTATATACTGCTCGACATTGAAAATGCAACACCAAGAAGGAGTAGTCGGAAAGTGATAAAATTTGGTACAAAGTCAGAGACAGCAAGGAGCAATAAGTCATCTGTATTTCAAAACTAAAGATAGAATACAGAGCGAGAACGGCCTTTGCTCAGTTGGATGTAGCACCACCGCAGACAGCGATGCACGAGGAAACACGTCTAGGCATGGAGTCTATAAGAGTGCGGATGGTGTCCTAAGGGATGGCTTTTCATTCCATTTCAACCATTTGCCACAGTTCGTCTTTTGAACGAGGCAGGGGCAGATTCTGAAAACGGCGTCCAATCTTATTCCACACATGTTCGAATGGGGACTGGTCAAGAGAGTATGGTGGACGGGGAAGCATCTGTTTAACTTGGAGAGCATGTTGGCAAATGCGAGCACTGTGTGGTGGGGTGTTATCCTGCTGAAAATTGCATTAGGCAGACCCTGAAGATAGGGGATTTCCACCGGCAGCAATACATTATCCAAGTATCGTTGGGCCGTCATAGTGCCCAGAATACGAACTAGGGGTGATATGGAATTGTACGAAATAGCGTGCAATCAATCGACGGTAAATGGTTTTGTTCGACTCGGGACCATCTAGGGTATCTTGCACATACAGTAGAATCAAGGTACAAGTGACTTGAGGGGCCGTTACTTTGAATACGTCGATCCACACATGCTGACGTCACTCTGACTGCACCTGCAGCCCTCAATCTTGCCTTATGTCCTTGTTCCAACCATCTTCGACACAGCCGATGCACAGTGTTCGCATCTATGTGGGTATCAGCTGCGATTTGACGTACGGACCAATCCCCTTTTCTCAGTAAGATCACCACACCCCTCAAAAAATCGTCTATTTGTTGAAAGTGCCTTCGTTGACGATGGCCTGGCATTAGCTCCTATTACACGTATCCTCAGAGACAAAAACAAAATTTCTTCGAAAATTTGTCTAGCAGAAATAACGACACGAATATTGCTCACTCTGCACGTTCCTTCCCTTATATCTCAATTGACGTGCGTCGGAGACGTTGCGCATTTCACATCATCTGCATAACTCAGTGACGTGCATCTACTCTAAAATGTGCATAAATTTCTGACCACTCCTTCTTGGTGTTGCATTTTCAATGTCGAGCAGTGTACTAACATGCAACTATTTAAATGAAAATCACTGCTGAATTAATTACTTATCGGCATGTTTTGCTACATAAATTTTTAGCACAGTTACTTCCTTTCAGCTAAAGACAGTTTCTCGTGACAGACTTCATCTGTAACTCGACATTAAATACCAGATCTTCGTTTTTATGTTTCCTGCACGAAGATAGAAACCACAATCAAAATGGTAATGTATTTTCTTCAATAAATAATTCACTTAAAGGTTGTTCTTCTTTTACACGTTCGGTCGAAGTGGAGAACTTATTTTTTCAGAGATAAATATTTATTTTTCACGTTTTTGTCAACCCTGTTAGAATTTATTCTTTAATAACATTCTTTATTTTTGTGCTATTATTTTGCTCGTATTTCATTAACTTTCAGCATGGAGAATTACATTTACGCTGAAATGTGAACAAATGCAAGTGATATTTTTGCATGTTTACTTATTTTCGGCAAAAAATAGTGAAATTGCAATGTATAAATTATGATTAGTATTATTATTATTATTTTCGAAATCAACTATAGCGGAATATTTTTAAAAATGTAAAATTTAGTATAACAAAACGATATGTCGGGATGTGGTTTTCTGTCACTATTCCCATGATGTTTTACTTAATCAGAGGACTCTGAAAAGGTCAAATGATCCCTCATTATTAATACTGCCATAACAACTAACTTTAGGTATCAAAAAGTGAACTTATTTTGACTTAGTAATCTTCAAAGTTGACTAAAACGTCAAAATACTTCATTCGAAATAATTTAATTTTTGTTTAACATATTTCCTATAAATCGCTGCTACTTATAAGTTTTCATAAACATTTTAATATTTTCTTCGTTCATTGGAATGTAGCTCCACTTTTTAAATGTAGGGTAAAACAAAACAAAATCAAATAACACATTCGTTTTTTTTAAACGTGAAGCACGTTTCTGTATTTAAATAATAAATAAATCCTTTATTTCTAAAACTTAATTCGTTTTAATATTAAAAAAATAATTTTCGATGGTTTCTTCTTTCTTCTCAATAGTAGATAATAGTAATAAAAGAGAAAAAAATAGGCGTACCCCCCCCCCCCCACACACACACACCACCACTTCTTAAGAAACGGGTAAAACGGTTCTTAAGAGTCAATTTGATGTCGTTAACTTAATAGATACTTTTTAATTGCTTATAAAAATACTTATTTTCAATTCCGGTATATATAACTTCATTAGCACTAATAAAATTTTTTGGTGCTCTATTACTTCATTTGTTATAGTAGAGCTATATGCGTTGTGGATTTCAATCCTTCATAATATAGCACCAGTTGGACGAGAAAAGTGAGTAGGTTCATTAAAAAGTTGCAAATGATTTTAAACTGCAGTTAAGAAAGAAGGAGGGGCATATAATATTTAAGCCTAAGATTAGTAAAATATTCTCACCTTGTTTTGAACAAGCTTTCTGAAGATTTATGGGGAAAAAAAACACCATATATCATATTTAACAACTAAATCAATGACTGGTACCATTCAATATCGGCAGGTGTGAATGACAGTAATCAGGCTCAAAGTCTTGACAGGCTGTATTAGCGGGGGATTTCTAAGCATAAAAAATGAAAATAAAATTCCAAAAACTCTCGTTTACATTTTACCAAGAAGCTGGAACTCTTTTTTTCCCTCATTTGATGGCCATGTTCTTGAGTGTTAATATAAAAGAAGGAACCGCATCTTTTATCTTTCTTTCTTTCAAGAACAGTGAAAAAGAATGGGTAAAAGAAAACGGATTGATAGTTGAAAAAATCTATATTACATCATTTATGGAGAGTAAACAAAATTTTTTTTTAACATAAATTCCTCTTTCAATCAGATTACTACCGTTGTAATATTTATTATCACTTTTAAAGTTTTTAGTAACTAAGTTAGTGTCAAATATATGAATAATTTTGGTTTTAAATATTTACGAAGAAAATAAGTATATTGCATCCACAAAAGATCTGCAATCCAATTCTTCATTCAAAGAAATTTTGGATTTAAAAAAAATAAAGGCTTTGAAGAATTTCAGTACC
The DNA here is from genome assembly GCA_038373865.1 of Uloborus plumipes. Taxonomy (NCBI): domain Eukaryota; kingdom Metazoa; phylum Arthropoda; class Arachnida; order Araneae; family Uloboridae; genus Uloborus; species Uloborus plumipes. The sequence continues at coordinate 30,713 of JAXGGA010013022.1, forward strand.
CCCCGACTTCTCAATTCCGTCTATGATCTCGCATCCATGGCTCGTACTCTTAAAATTTTATAGCCTTCTACTCCCAACTCCGACTCATTTGCCCCAAAATCTGCCCAACTCCGACTCCGCAGTCCTAGTTTATACTACGAAATAATGATTATTAAGTTGTAATAATTTGTTTCTAATTTACTTCTAAACTTTTAATTTACTTATTTTGTACAAGTGTAAATAAGGAAAATTCAGAGTGCTTTTATTATTATTACCATTTTTTAAAATTAAGAAGAGTTCGGCAGTCGTTTTTTCCGATGAAAATTCTTTCTTCAGAGTATTATGTATTTAATATTTTCTGAAACATATTTATTTTAAATTGCTGGCCGCAGATTTAAAATAAAAACCGAGGTGCTTTATTTTTCTTTATTATTATTTTTTTTTTAATGAGAAAACACATATTAGCTTTATTGCTTTACACGAGCTACAACTTTATTAGTTCGTTTATTTATTTTTTACGTGTCTATTTCATCAGATAAAAGAAGCATATTTTGTTTTTAGAAATTAGATTTAAATGCTAAAAAAGTACTTCTGACAAAATTTTCTCTTTTAGATAAAAAATACATAGATCATATGAAAGAAAGTCGATGTTCATATACATCTAGATTACTTCAGGTCAAAACGTTTTGTTAATTTGTGTCTTCATTTCTTTCTTCTACCACTCAGATTACAAAATATTTTATACAAATCTTTTAGCCTATAAAAATGTATATATATATATGGATAAATATATACAGGGTGTCCACTCCAATCGTGGACCAATAGCTAATTTCTAAACCGTTAGAGATAAGCATATAGTTTATTTAGGAAAAAATCTCCAATTTATGAAAGGAATTTTGGATCTATTCAATGTTTTTCAAAAAATCAAATTTTGAAAGAGTTACGAAATTTAAATTTTTATACAACCCCCAGTCCTATCAATCATATTTAATAAAACATTCTTGACACTGTAACGTTTAAAACTAAAAAAAAATCACTGTTCTACGACAAAAATTGACCGAGTTATGACGTTTTGAAAAATCAAGATTTTGAATGATATCGCATACGGTCCCTTAAGCGATCTCTCGATGACGTCATGAAATAATGCAAAATCTTGATTTTTCAAAACGTCATAACTCGGTCAATTTTTGTGGTGGAAGAGTGATTTTTTTTTAGTTTTAAACGTTACAGTGTCATGAATGTTTTACTAAATATGATTGATAGGACTGAGGGGCTGTATAAAAATTTAAATTTCGTAACTCTTTCAAAATTTGATTTTTTGAAAAACATTGAATAGACCCGAAATTCCTTTCATAATTTGGAGATTTTTTCCTAAATAAACTATATGCTTATCTCTAACGGTTTAGAAATTAGCTATAGGTCCACGATTGAAGTGGACACCCTGTATATTTCGTTCTCGTATAATGCCATACAATTATATATTGCTTTAGACTGGCTTAAGTATTGAAAATTACTGAGTGATTTCGTTTATTTACTTCAGTAGCCATTGTCTGGAGTAATTTGCCGTTTTAAAGAGCTTGGCTGGCATGATTAGTCGGAAAACAAACGGTGGACACAGTGATAGGAAGGCAATCAAAAAACGAATATATATAGATCCAAGGGTTTCCGAAAGATCAATTGTGAAGACTGTAATAAGGACGCGTATGTGCGGTGACTGTCAAAAACAAAGCTTGTGCAATACTTACAAATTCCAAAGAATTCAGTTTCCTCATAAAGAAAAAATCGTGCATTCAACAGATGACGTAACTATATTATTCTTTCAAATATAATTAAGCGTCTCAACACAGCCGTCCAGAAATGCAGATCATAGTCTAAGCTCGAGGTTCACAGGGCACTAAAAAATAGTTTCAAAAATGAAATAAATGTAAAAACGGAAGAAAATAAAATTGTAATTTTAATGAAAGGGATGATTGTCTTTTCTGAAATTTTTTCTCTCTTGTGCTACAATTCATAAGAAAGGCTATTTTAAACTTCAGTGGAGTTTTTAAAAAAGTTTTTTTTTCCAATTTCCATTTCACAAAAAAAAACAAAGCATTACTTTTAAGATTTTTTAGGACTAGCATTTTTTTTAACCTTGAGTGTTCGTAAATTAGAGGATCGTAAAATCGAATGACAATCGCATTGAATTTAATTCTTCTGGATTTTATCCGGACTTAGTACATAAAATTGATTTTCGTAGTTTAAAATGTATTTTTTTAAATAGCTTTAAAATTTATTTTTTTAAATATAGCTTTAAAATTTGCACTATTCTCCGACTTAAAAACTAATTACCGTTTGCTTCTAGCAGACAACTTTTTGAAGAAGAAGTCACGGTTGTCAGCTTCTAATATTTTGTCATATACTTTCTCAAAAAGAACAAGTGGTTTGCCAAAAAATATAATTATTAATTTGGCTGATGTTTTATAAACATTGAAGTATTTTTCGTGCTTCTTTTACCTATATATGCTGCTTTCCAGCATCGGAACTCCGTTGAAAACTTTTCTTCTCTAAATTACCTTTATTTCTTTTTGTTTTCTTTTTCAGTCGCTATAAAGTACCCAAATTGCCATGTAATGATTCAAATAGCTATTTCAAGGCTCCAATGAAGCCGTTTCATCACTACAAAAACTGTAAAACTCGGAGAGCTTTGGTGAATAATTCGAAGTGATAACTACAGCTACAAAGTAGTTCTCAAAAATCTTAACTTTAAATTCTAAGGGCGACATTAGACTTTTTTGCTCCGGTACTTTCCTTTTTCCTGATATTCGTAGCCATTTGTACTATCGCTCAAATTCTTGGTGAAAAATAACTTGAAAGAAAAATGTACGTTACACAAAATGAAAAAAAATCTTTGAAGGAGAAAAAAGTTTGTAAAAGGTTCAATTTTTGAACTTGAATTGTCTTTATGTCTTCTTTTGAATGATGGACAGTCGCAGTTTCTTTTAAACTGTTAAACTTTTTATCATTCTTTTGAGATCTTTCCGCTTAAGAACCAAGTCAAAGGTTTTGGAAAGTCATGCTTAAAAGGGTTTTTTGCTTGAAAAGTTATTCACATTTATAATGTATGTTTTTATTTCTCGTGACCAAAAATGTAATCGTAATTACTTCAGTTTTTTCTATTTTTAGTAACGTTTTAATAGCAATAACTTAAACAGAATCCTAAAGATATTTGAATTTGAAGATAAATATTTTTTTAGAGATGTAGAACATCAAAAAGCCTCTGCAACGTTATGTGCATTTAAAATATAGTAAAAAATGGTTTAAGTAAAATTTTACAAGCAAGTACTGGGTATAAAGTAGACTCCCGATAAGTAAAGCACAACATGTTGAGCGCAAAGTAAGGTATAAACTTAACTCATAAAAGAAAAAAAAGTACAGTAGCATAAAGGCGTAGTTACCATTTTATTTAAATGCTTCTACTTAATTGAAAAACAAGCAAAACAGTAAACATAAGGACATATGTACACAGAAAACACATGTATGTACGTGTGTGTGTGTATGAATACTTCTTATAAAAAATCCACAGTTTAAGTCGGATATTTGCCAAATTTGGCAGGTAAGTCCTTTGATGATCAACAATTATCATACAAATATTTTCTTCCGTATATGGGGAGCAAAAATACAAATAGGAAAGGTTTTTCCTCACACAAAACCGCAGTTTACGTTGCATCTTTATCAAAAATTGTTCCGTTATATTGTTCCTTTCTCAATTAAAATCCTAATCATTGCAATAAAATTGCGTAAACATGTAAATTAAATAGGGCGATGTCTCCAAAAAACGATTTATAATGGGGAAAAGTGGGCTCAGTTTAAATTCAGGAGTTCAATTTAAGTAACAATTTAGCAAGAATAGCGTCAAGCAAGTTTCATACCGTGCAGTGTTACTAAAACAGTTCGATTACACTAATAGGCACCAAGCTTTCTATGGTCGATGTCTTTACTTGGAGCAACCTAAATAAATCACTAACCATGATTTTAAAAAAATGAAAGCCTTATTCAGAAGTCCAAAAAAACAGTAATGCAAGCTGTATCGCATCTGTTAAAACTTAATATTTATTCTAATGTAGTTGTATGCGGCGTTTTAACATGAAATCGTGGAAAAAGCGCAAACTATTGTCTCGTTCAATAAAGTGTGTAACGATATAGGGCACAAAACTCTTCAGTTTTTACAATGCATTCATAATTCATTATCTATTCTCATATTGTCTTTGACAAGAATGTATTATTTGATTCAATATTTCATTGATATAAAAACTAAACTACAAAAGGAACATAATATTCAGTTGAATTACACTACCGAAGCGCTGTTTTGTTTTCATTTTTTTCTCTTAACTTCAACAGAGCAAGAATGTAATTTACACATAACAAAACATGTTATTTATTTATTTTTTTTTTTTTTTGCTTTAACAAACTCGTTATGAATATCATAACCACCCATTTTAAGTTATAAATCAAATTTACCTTAACTTGGAAGCATGAGAATTTCTAACAAACATTTTCAAATAGTTACACAGCTAGGCAGTATTTTAATTTTTTATTAGTTCAATTTTATGAATGCATTTTTTCGATGAAGGAAAGTAAAACATTTATTTAAATCTGTGATTAAAAAAAGTTAATATTAGATATAAACCATTTTATGCTTCTTTAAGTTGACTGATGAATCATTTATAAATTTTGTAAAAATATCGTAATAAAAGGAAACAGGAATAATTAAAAAATAAATTCATATTTAAACTTATTACATCTTGTAAAAATGGCACACCTTTTCTTTCCCTTCCGAGGATTCAAACTTATTTAAAAGAATCATCAAAGTTTAGCTTAGTACATTATTCGTTTTAATTACTTTTCTCCTTTACAGTACATAGGAAATAAAGGAAAAAGTCATGATTTAAGGCTAATTCAAAATTGCGTACATGTTATCAACAAGTTTTAATGATTAAAAAACGCCGTGTAAATATCTTTTCTAACATTAATTCTCTCAATATGTAAATGAACAAAGCAGTATAGTCATCGTAAACTGTAATGATGTTTTCCTTTCAAGGAATATATTACAATAATATGTGCGTTATCGGATTTTATTTAAAGACTCATTAAAATTGTGTGATTTATTACTTCCTTTAAAATATATTTAAAAGAGACCGTGATCGTAATTTTCCAAGCTACTTTCATAAAATATTTCCCTTTTCATATTTTCCTCCAAATTAATGCATTAATTTTGAAGATTATGGTACTAATATTTTGTCGTTGGAAAAGACATATCACTTATGCTAAAGTTGTTTCATACTTATGTTTATCATACGTGGTGTACTTTAAAAATGGAATAAGTGGTTCTAATTTTTAAGAATTTAAGGTTATATGCATTTTTTGGTACGATTTTCAGGCATCGAAACGAAAATAAAATTTCATAACAATTATTTACTGATTTTCTGCACACGTTTAAAGCCAGAGAAAATTAGCACAACTATCTGTGAAGAGTTTTAACTAAAGTCTAGAAAAAGAGACGTTTGTAAAATCGCAAAACTCGAGAATTACTTGACGGACTTCAGTGCAAATTTCAGTTTGCTTCTTTTAGGAAAAGTTTTCTGACCGGAGATGCTAATAAATAACGTTAGCCGGATGCAAGAGAAATATCGCCAAATAGTGTATCGCTAAATAAGGTAAAATTGAGCCAAATTTCTTACAACCATATTCGTTTGCCATCGTGTGTACTTTTGTTCCGTTTACAGAATTGTCATTCGCTCCACTTGGCGACATTGGCGATTTTAGACTTTTAGGTTACGCTCGGCCAACGGATAAATACCAAAAATTGAAATACCATTCTCGTAGACTTCACATTTTCAGAAGTTAGAGAAAAAAAATGTTCGAATAAAATAAAATGAATTAAAGCGAAGATTCAGGGCAGCGAAAATGACTAACTCACCCCTACTACTTTGACTCCTTCAACTTTTGAG
>JAXGGA010013023.1:0-36681 GCA_038373865.1 Uloborus plumipes
ATTTATCCTACTATTTATGATGATAATCTCCTAATTTTTAATTTCGGCATCCTTTTGCTTCTAGGTGTTACAATTCACTTAATGTAACACATTTTTGAGAGTAAATAACATCAAAAATCACGTTTACGGGTTAAAATATTGCAACAATGTTCCTTAGTGAATCACCTGACTTGAATGGATCTCTGCACACGATCCCACACCCTTACCAATGCACTTATCCTCTCCGAAGTAATATTTGAGTTGTGATTTGAAATTCATATTTGAAGAACACAACTGCTCATATTATGTTTATTATTGTGCATGCACTTAATGTTATAATTCACAGTTCACCGTTCTATTCGTACCTCCTTTGTTCATTTGGCTACCTGCTGAATGGAGTCAAGGTTTTCTTGCAGTAATGTTTCTCGTCCATCATCATGAATCACTTCAAAGATAGCCAAAGTTGGCAACCACGTTTCGTTAGGACGGTTCACCTACGAGAATTTAAGACAGTTGTCGGGAGAAATTTGAAAATGGCGAATTGTGTTGGTTAAGATCGTATCATTGCTGCACTAATGACGTGTTGTAGTTTTTAAATTTGGAGCAGGAAAAACTATGCTTTCTTAGGAACTACTTTGATATACCCCCCCAAATCGGAAGTTTGGCGACTTTTTTTTCTCGTCAAGGAGAATGCCTGTTTCTGTTGTTGCCACCAAAAATTTGTTGCCACAAAACTTAAAAAAAAAAAACTCAAAAAATAGTACAAAATACAAAAAAATACTAAATTTGGCAACACCAAAAACCTAAATTGACAACACCAAAATTAAGAAACAGCAACCCTAAAAAGTCCGTAAAGGAGTACCAGATTTGGGGCGTAATTTTTGGGGGGTATATCAAAGTTATACCCTTTCTAATTCTCTCTTTGCTGCTGCTGAACTGAAATTCAGTTTCATTGTAATTACGAATTATGTTACGGTTACAGTTATGTTTTAGGAGTTATTCCTAAATATTTCAGGTCATAGAATGGGGGAATGAACGTAAAAAAACTTGCTGCGTTTTCAAAATTTTTTGCAAAACTAGTCAAAACAAGTGCTTATCTGTTTGTGAAATATATTGTCAAAAGCAATTTAGGTTTTCCAATTTGTCCTTGGTGTTGCGCCGACGTGGCTTCCCCCGGACACATTTTGACCTGTTTGAATTTTACAAAGAACGAAGTCCTTAGGGACCCTACACTTTTTTTTAGATGTTTTAGACATTTTTGGTTTTATGGGGGTTGTCTAGCCCAGCTGGACAACCTTGAGATAAGTAAGAAGAAGAAGCAATTTAGGTGAAATTTAAAATTAAATGTTTAATATTTAAACAAAGCACTGTATTAAACAGGACTAAAAATTTCATTAAAATGAAAAATAATAGCCAAAATAATTAAATTAAGCCACTAAAATGTGAAAGAATCCTCCTAGTAAATGTATCAAGTCATTAAAAAACAGCTAAAATGATAACAGCAGTTTCAGCAATTGTTTTTTTTCCTCCAAATTTGGCATGTACTACGCTATGATAGTACCCCCCCCCCCCGCCCTATTGACTAAATAAATGCGACAAAGCTAATCAGGTTGAGACGCAGAAAAAGCTCAAGACACATTGCGTGCAAGTAGCTTCACTAGAATTACAATCACGAAGATTTTAAATTTGCTGTGTCTTTTTTAAAATGAATAAATAAATAAGTAAATGAGATTAAAAAAAAAAAAAAAAAACTTTTAACGTAAAATACGCACTTTTGAATCCACTGCGATCCGTTTGCGATTGAAGGGTTCAAAAATTTGGAATAGAAAATGAACTTTAATTGTATTCGGTTGTTTTTTCTCTCCCTTTGTCAGTACTTTGCTTCAAAGTGAAATAAAATCTACTCGTGTTTTACTTGTTTTTATTATTAGTTTTAATTGAATTGAAAGTTTTATCTGTCATAAAAATGATGTATCAAATCTTTATCGTCGACTGTTTTATGATAAACAATTGTAGTAATAGAAACTTTTAGCATCAACTTCTTGGCTGATTCTAGGGAACGGTCAGAATCAGTCTTTTTTGTTCCGCCCTTTTCTCCAGCAGTGATGTTTATGGCTGTTTAAATAAAAATCCACTTTCGAACTAGAAAAGTGTATAAGTACTTACTATACTGTCTTGTGACACAAGTCAGAAGTTTCATTAGTGAGAAATATAGTTCAATCTTTTTATGTTGAAATTCGCAGGCTTCGTCGTCCAAAAACTTTTTATTGGTAAAAAAAAAGTTTTTAAAATTAATGTTTGTTATATTGGCAGCCGACTGCATTCCTGAAGAATTGTTCTAATTCAGTTTTGAAATAAGTTTATCCAGTAATTGAAAATTTTTTTTCTACTCTCAAATATTTTCTTGTTACAAAATTGCATTTTCTATGATTTTCCCTTCGTCAGCGAATTCTTCTAAATAGCGATTAATTAATCACCGAAGCAATTTGAATTGCACTGTCACTGCACAGAGAAAGATTTATCTTCGCTCATTTATGTATATAATTTCTATTAAAAAACTTCACACTGGTTAACCAATTCAATATACCACCCCGTTCCTCTGCCAGTCTGCTGATTGAAACTACCAAACTAAAACACTTTTGGATTCGATCCATTTAAGAATAAGAAACTTTATAAAGCGGAAGATCAAACGAATGGATATCGCATAGCCTCGTATCAGATGGGGCGAAGCACCTGCCGTCTAGCGGTTGATTGAAGAGATACTCATTCCGAGGAATAAAATGGGCCGGTCCTTGATTTCTTTTTTCAGTTTTCGAATTCAATATTGATTGTCTTGAAATAGCTGCTGGGATTTATTTTAGTTAACGCATCTGTCTTGCGTTTAATGGAAGTTAAGCTTTTGAACATTCTTTTGGAATGAAGTGAGATTTTGAATGTCAGTTTAATTGAAGAAACATATTTTATGGCAGTGAGTTTAGTTGTTTTCGTTTTTAAGCAGACTAAAAACTATTTTGAGTTTTGAATGTTGATGAATCATGGTTTGATGCTAGTTAATATATTCTAAATGTAAAACATTTTATTCTATAATGTAAAATGTATACTTTTTCCAAAATTCTAGTTCTTTAGCAGCTTTTGGGATTTGGGACTAAAATGGAAACTTTTCTAATTCCTTCTTTCAATAAAAGTTTTATTTATTATAACATTGATTAATTTTGTTAGTTAATGAATTTCGTGTAAACAGTTTTTAATTTACTGTGAAAAAAAATCAATTCACAATGACGTAATCGCTCTAGAAGTACTATTGGTCGAATAGAGGGGAGAGAAGTTATTAAAATTAATTTTCGTACTTGGACGATTTTGGACTAATCAAGCTTCAGAACGAAAAATAATGGCTTCATCAAAACTAAATTTATACTTGGTTCTGGCTCATTTTCATATTACTCGATTCAACGGAATTGGTTCTATTATTGAATATACAGTGGGACCACAGTTTGAGAAGCCCTGTTTTAGAGAACATTCTCTGGAAAAACTTTTATCGGAAAATGATTAACTATCAGGCGTTTTAGGTGTGCTTAAATTCTATGAAATATTACATTTGGGCAATTCCGCCGTTACGGATATCACAATTAAACTTTTAAAAAGTTTTGCTTTTTTGCAATCAAGGAACCCGGACAAAAAGTTAAGATATCACAAATGACATTAAATTATTCAGGAGGGGAAAAATGTAGATTTTTATCAAATCAAATTGTAATTATATCTGCTCAAAGTGTAACATCCGTAACGATGGGAATTGCCCATTGATAATTGAGAATTTTTATTTCATTTTTATTTATACAGTCGAACCTGTTTATCTTGAAAGCCTCTCTGTGTCGAAAATTATCAATTTTCCTGCTTTTAACCTGTTAACTGGGTATGACGAAATATTTCGTCATACATAAAAGCCTACAGCAATGGGCATGACGAAATTTTTCGTCATGGAAATTAATCGTAACTCATCACGTTCTACGTTGTTCTTATCTATTAAATCTTAGAGTGGTTATATATATATGCCATCATATTGTCGATGCGTCATGAATTTTCATGTTCTTGTAATCTGTAACTTGAGCGCTATTAACGGGAAAACGGGCGCTGCATGATCTATACTTCGAGCTGCCACCATTTAGATTCATTTTAGTCTGCATTTCAGTATCTTACATGTTAGTAATAACTTTCCGATTTGAATATTCTTATTGTGAATTTCATTGTTTTATACATTTTTATTAGTAATAAATTTATGACTTAAGTACTTTTTATTTTCAACAAAATATGGCTAAAAATACAAAATATTTTATCAAAATAAATAAAAATCATAAGTTAAAAACGATATTCTTTTATTATTTGAGGTGTGATATTACTTATCACTGCGAAAAAAAAGTCCCCATTGTGAAACGAGTTGAGCAATAGCTAATTCCCCGGTTAACAGGTTAAACCATCAATTCATTGTTTTTTCTTATGCTTATCTCGAATGATTTTTCTCGAAAACCTCTATGTCTCGAATTTTGACGACTCTCATTTTTGAATTTCATCTCCAACCACCTTTATCAATGATATAACCTGGAGACAAAAATCATCTTTTGCACAATCATTCAAAGACTATGTTCGTACTTAAAGGTATGCATTAACTTGCTACCGATACAGTCACCACAATTAGTAAAACTTGGACTCAGAACATGTCTTACTGTGAAATATTCAACAGTATCAATGCAAAACAGTGTATTAAGGCAGGAATTCGAGTGAAACAGGCGATCGCAAATTACAATCGCTACTGGAAATGAATTACATTAGAACGTTTCTTGATAAAAACATCGTGACGTCAGCGTGACGTTTGCCTATGAAAAACGAGCTAGATAAAACGTCACAGCCTACTTGGCGAATAAGAGGAGATCACTGACTGCTTGTGAGCTCTTATTGTCTCCACCCGTAGTGACGTCAGTGCCAAGTTAAGTTGATGATAATGTAATTCACTTCCAGTAGCGATTGCAATTCGAAGCGATTGCAATGGTGTTTCACTTGAATCCCTGCCTCAGTTTAACTTTGTTCCAATTGTGTATTTTTGTAAATTTTTTCATAACATCTGTGTCTCAAAACTTCCGTATCTCGAAATTTTCTTCTTTCTGTCCCGTGAAATTCGAGATGGACAGGTTTGTCTGTACTATCATTTGTTTCATAAAATTTCATGTAAATATTAGAATGTTTTAAAACGAACTTGAAATTAGAATGCACATGTCAAATGAAAATAGCAAGCAATTATTTTGCAATGGCAAGAATAAAAAATCATTTTAAAATTCCATCCAGAAAAAGAAAGGAAATACTTATATAACTTTAAAAATATCGCACTTTGGGGAAAAAAAGAAGACAAAATGTTGGCTCCGTTCGCTGCAATTGTGTTCGAAATAAATTGGCCTTTGGAGTCGAGTGACGTAGAATCTTTTCTTATTCTATTAAAACTTTCTTTTAAATAGTATCTCTTAATCCTTACAATGAATTCACGTTTTCTTTACGGGCTTTTGAGAGTATATCCAGTTTCGAGCGATAAATCCTTTTTAGTATTTTTTTGCCTCTTTCTGTGTCAACAATTCTTCGACTCTGCAAGATTTTCTTCGCGATATTGCTGCGCGGCGAAAGTAACCGAATACAAAAACATTTATTGCTATTCATCTTTCAAAAGAAATAAAAACCTCACATCTTGTGGATCAAAGTCTGTCTTAAATTAAACAAAAGCACAGAGCGTTGCCAGAAACTTTGGAAAAAGCTTTTTTTGGCTCAAGAAAAAAGGGATTTTTCTTTCATAACTTAGTGAAGCAACAATAGTGTTGTCTCTTCTAAATTCCAGTCTTTATTTTTATGCTGTCTGAAATGGAATCTGGCAACATTGACTGAGAAGACAAGAGATTATTAGTTGAAGTAGGAGTTGGTACTAAAACTCTTAGTTTTCTCTTTTTTGCTTTTGAGATATGTCTGGGATTGTTGGGAGATTCTCTTTATGTAGTGCGTCTGATCAAATAAAGTAAAAGTTTGACAAACGCATGGACATTGGTTTAACGCAAATTGTCCCTCACCCCCGTTTTTTTTTTTTTTTTAATATCCGGGAATTTCGAATATGTTTATTTCCTTTTTTTTTATCAAGCGTACGTTTTCGTATTTCTATCTATTTGGGTGAGATATGAATACAGCTAGGATTATATGCACAATAAAATCATCTAAGTACGCCATAAAAATACCTAAAATATGTACTAGAAATGTAAAAAATATGCATTAAAATTTTCTGTTCATGTAAAGAAAAATTTTCAACATCTGAATAAAAAAAATGATCATTTTATTCTTGCATTTTTTATATTTTTAGTAATAAATTATGATTCACGGCAAAAATACACAAAAAAATCCAGCAACACGGGAAAAACCCACAGGTCATCATTCAATTTTTCGTTCTTTATGAAGAACAATAAAGTATTTTGTAATCTTTCGTTAATGGGGGGGGGGGGCAGAGACAGTAACATGCAGTTTTTTTCTTTGTTGAAAATTTGCTGTTTTGATGCATTTAGGTCAAAAGAAGTAAAAACATGTACGTAATATAATTGCATATGCATATTTATCTGCATATAATCCAATCTCTACTTATGAATAAATACCCGGACTAGCTTGCATATTTTTTTTGCAAAGGTTTAGATTAAATTCCAATTCATTCTCTCTATGCTTTTGTTTCTTTAAAAAGAACATTTCGACCTCATACCATAAAGTTAATTTATGCTATTACGGGGACAGATGACAAACTGACGACATTAAACGCTGCTCTATTGCTCAACGCTAAATTACTTTCTCGAATATCCTTATTTCATCTGCAAATTGAAAACACTTTTTGAAAGCGAAAGTTAAACAGTCCAGTTTGTTTTGGTATGTATGGATACATTTCTGACGAAATTCATTTTTGTAATAATAATGAAAGCATTTCATTGTAATAGCTTTTCCCCCCTCTTGCTTTATTTGGTGCCATTTGCTCTACTGAAGTGGAAGTTGAATTGACGAGGTTGTGTTCGCATTTCTCTGGACAAGGGAGTCCTTTTCCATCAGTGTAATGATATTAGGCAACATTTAATTCAAGATTTGGAACATTGTTTCTCTTCCTTTCTTTCTTTATCAACCGTACTTAATCCCCCCTTTTAGAATTGTAAACTAAGTTTTTTCTTCTTGCTCTCGCGTCTGTACTGTGAGGTTCAGAAATGGGCGTCCCCCTTCTCCCCATTATTTTCAACATCATGTTAGCTATGGTGGAATCAGGGCCTTTTTTTGATCAATCAGGAAATCAATTACACCCTTCGCTGAATTTTAAAAACATTTTATAATTATGGATTTTGCATTGATTTTGATGTTTTATCCTGTTAAATGAATCGAGTACAATCGAGTCTCGCTCTCGATAACTCGAGGTCCCAAGGAACCGGCTAAAAGCTTCGAGTTATTGGTAATTCGCGTGATAGGAAGTTCCCACAGCCTTTTCAGGAGTATGGGGGCACAATGAACACTTAGAGCCAAAGGAATATTCGAGTTCTAAGGCTTCGAGTTATGGTGATTCTTAACTTTTGGAGCCGGGCTGTTCATATAGAAATTTTACTTTCGACCCAGGTAGTACGACAGTTGAACCACAAATTTCTTTTCCGTTGAAAAGAGAAGGTATAAACTATAGTATATAGTACCAGACCTATGAAACCTTGAAAAAATCTCCGGCTTCAAAGGATTCGAGTGAAAATTTCAACCCCGTCCTCTAAACTAGATAAGACTTATTCTACAACATGTGTACCGCCCGGTTCCTAAAGGTTAAGAGTCAGAAACATCGGCATGAACCCACAGATGTAGTATAACTAGATCCACAACTCCATAGCGATAGCCACTGGCCACCATTGAACACGGGAATAAACGGGCAAAAAGCGTAGAATACGATGATGCAATCACAGATTCCCAGTGGACGCAACGCTGTTTGCACGGCAGAAGATGTTTTGCCCGCAGGCAGATGTCATCTTATCGACGCTGAGAGCGCCTACAAACTGGTAGCTAAAGTAAATTTAGCACACAAGCTTTTGCCTTCAATTTGCGAGTTGAACCGTACCATTGCTGCGGACTCTCACTGGTGTGCTTACTTTAGCTACTAGTTTGTTGACGCTTTCAGCTTCAGTGAGATGACAGCTTGGTTATTGACTATTCCGGACTGATGAGTCCACAATAAGGACGAAAATGCAGTCTCTGAAAGACATATAACTGGGCTGTCGCTTTATTGCAAGTACAGTCGAACCTGCTTAGCGGGACAGCCTCTTTGCCAAGAAAAACTGTTCTAATAAGCGGGATACTCCATTAAAAGTGATACAGTACATCGGTTTGGTACCTTGAAAATATATTATAATAAGCGGGATATTTTTTCACAACCGATACTGTAATAAGGGGGCTCGACTGTACTTAGATATTAATTATCCAAAACGAAAATACATTTTAATGAAACAGTTTAAACCACTGGTTCCAAAGAAGTGGTCCTCCAGGGGTCCACGTCGGTTTTCAAGGGGTCCATGTAAACGAAAGTAAACATTGGGGTTGCATGCGACTCAAGTAAGGGGTCCACGCACCTAGAGCCAATTTAATCACATAGTCACTTAAATTTGGGTTTGCTATAAGTGCTAATTATGAACTAAACGCACTTTTATGGTACTTTTTCAACCAGTGACGTCTTTTGTGCTAGAATCTTTATTGGAGAAGAAATACATTTTCTTCGATCACCATGGAAACGTTGAAGAAATGAAGGAATCTATGTACGAGAAGAAATATCGGACAGTGATTCTTCGCGCCGGTTAAATATTGCTTGGCGAAAAATGTTTGTTTCTTTCTGTACATGACAGTTCTTATTATCAGATGACTTCCTGTCGTAAGCACGTCTGACATAAGAATCCGGAGAATGTGTTCCTCTTCTCCCCTCTCTCCCTTTCTTCGAACGTTCCCGAATCATCGTTTTTCCGTATCATATGACGGAGGGAGGAAAATGGCGCGAAGCACTTTTATTTCACTTTCTTTTATTTAAATGAAATAAAACGTCTTCCTTCTCTTTTGCTTCTTCAAAGGTGGTTTCGGTTCTTTTTTCTGTATTTCTTAGGAGGCTGTTATAACGTTTCCCCGCAATTTGTTCGTCGAAGGCGTGAAAATGAAATACTAGTACTGCAGTTTAGACAGTTCTTTTTGAAACGGAGAGCGTTTATGCTGGTTTTTTTTTCTCAATGGGGGTGTTTTCTTCAGTCAAAAGTACTACTTTTAATAACTTATACTTATAGAATAAGCAAAAAAAAAAAAGAAAAATAACATGCACCCTGAAAATATTTTAATTTCCTTAACAATTTATTTTTGATTTTTTAAAATATCCAACTTCTAATACGAAGCGATATCTCGTATGACGGTACAAGAGGAGAAACTTTGGTGTAAAGCCAGGCCGACGAATCAGCCGTTTTGGAGCTTTGGTAACCCCACTCCGCAACAATATAAAATTCCTCTCCAAAATGGCGGCTAGTCTATAAAGTGGCTTTGCTTAGAACCTTAGAACGTTTTGTGCACTTGTGACGTCAGCCAGCGAAAATGAAAATGAAAGAACAACTGAGCGTCTTTCAAGATGAAGACACTTTAATCATGAACATATTGATTGCATCTTGATCCTCCTTTTTTTTACAACTTTGTAAAAGTGCACTTACTTATTTTATATGCAAACAAGAAGGGACATATGCTTATGTGGTTTTTAGTGATACTATTGACCAGAAAAGTTAGTTTCAGGTATCGGTGTACTATTAATGTCGATGGTTTCAGCTACTGCTTGTAGCGAGCCAAAATTATACATAGTACGATACATAAATTTTGCTTTTAACACTTCCACAAACAATCTTATTTTTATTTAATTTTACGACTGAGAGTGTTTCGTAATTCATGTATAAATTGATAATTTATTCCCGACCTTTCACCGACCATGATAAAATCCTCTCTGGCCTGCAATGTTTTAGTTTCAGCATCAAGGGCAAAATTATTCTTCCTCAAACCCTGATAGCACAAACCTAGTGTTAATGTGGGTGTGTCTCTTTTACTTTATTAACATGAACTGTTTTTCTTACTGATTCAACGAAGTAATTAATTGTTTTATTTGTTTTTTTTTTTTTAGGTAAGTAAATCAATATTATCTACTCTTTTTGTACCAACTGGCTACGGATTGGTGAGTGAAGTATTAGATCTTATTTTACTCGTTTAAGCAATATGTTGTGTTATATGTACTGAAAAGGAAGGAAAGTTTTATCGTCTTTTTCTGTATTATTTATTAAGTTGTTTGTGTGGTTTATGTAAAAAATATTAACTTAAAAGCCAAATATTTAAGTATAGCTGTGTAGTTAAATCACACATGTGATCTGGGGAGAAGAAGTGAAGAAAACGTTTGAAACAAACATGCGATTCTACCCTAAGCCCTGACATTTGTTTTGAAACATTTATTATTTATGTTCCAATCTACTTTAAAGTTTGGAAGTAATTTATCCAATGCAGAAACACCAGCTTTTTAAAATGTTATGAAAAATTTTAATGTGCAAGTTTTCCCCTCTCTTTTTTATTAGAACTTTTAGGCAAAAAGTTTGCTTTAAATTGAGATAAAAAAGAACAAACTGTTCTTAAAAGAATGGCTCCAAGATGCACACTTTCTCCGTCCATAATAGATCTCAGCGAAGTAGCTCTAAATTCTAGTCTGTTCTGTAGAACGTCAACTGAAAAACTAAACTTCCAATAAAAGTCAGGGGGAGTTTTATATATCCGAGGAAAAAATATAATTTTTTCTAGTTAAAAAGTCACGGATAAAAATTGTTCTTACTTTCTTGCACTCGAGTATTTATATAATATTTTTTTCAGGTACAAAATTTCAATAACATTTCTTTTTCTTTTTAATTTAAACTTTTTAATTTAAACTTATTAGATGAAATGTATCACAAAAAATGGCATTGCAACTGTTTTTCCCTCTTGAACTTTTCTTAGTTTTTTTCTTTTTTTTTTTCGGTGGGGAAAAACATAAGCTTGTTTGAATAGAAATATTTGTTTTTGTTCATTATATCTATCTATAGTTATTTGCATTTTAATTTTGTTTCTTTTCTTCCTCTTATCCCTGTATTAACCCTGTCTTATCCATGTATTAAGTTATAATCGGTCTTCAAAGATTATATTAAAATTATTTTCAAAATTCAGCTTATAACCTCACAATTTTCCTTTATGTTTATAAGTCCTTTTATGTAGTTATTTATTACTTTTTATTTTATTATTTTGGTGAATTGTATTTAAATTGCATGAATATTAAAAAATAAACAAATAAATAAATGAAAGTATTTAAAAGTAATTAATTTTTAATATTGTAATGAGTCCGTAGCACCTTCAACTTTCTTAAATAAGCATTCCAATCTTGAGGAAGAAACTATAAATTTATTTATAAGTATGTACACTTATTTACAATAGGAGCAGGAAACAATTGCTAAACATCCAGCAATTAGGTAGCAAACAGTACACTGTACTCTCAACAGTCACTCAGCATCACGTATCCAACGTGAACAGTAATTAAGAAAATTACAAAAGCAAAACAACCATTCGCCCGAGCGAATAAAAACGAGTCTCCAGAAATCAAATCTGAAAACAACTCACTAACTGTGTTCGAGGCAGTCGGACAGCTATTTATACTCGGAAGGAAATTTCGACAACGTTCTAGCAAAAATCCAGAGTATTCTGTTCATTCATAACTTAAATAATCCATTCAAGAAAACTCTAGAAATAAAAAGAAAAACCACTCCAAGCGAAAATGTCTTCATGCTTATTAAAGTTAGGATAAGTGTAAAAAGTACAAAATGTTACGGGGCCGGTATACCAATGGTAAAAAAAGTGATATCTTCAGATACTTTTGCAACATGTCGCCAGATAAAACCAAAACTAGTAAAAATGATGCAAGGCAGGAAAAACAACAACTATTTACAAGATTTGTAACAATATTTTTGAAGAAAAAAATTATTTCAACGTCTAAATAAAAATAAAAAATATTACGTATAAAATACAAATGTAAATGATAACTTATGTATTTTATGTAATAAAAATTTCAACTGTTCAAAACTTGGAAAATTTATGTTGCGGGTATGGAAAAGTCAGGGGAAACCTGTAAAATTCAAGGAAGTCGAAATCTGATCTGAAATAGACACTCTTTTATGCATGTTCTTTTACAACATCCGAAAAGTAAAATATGAATTTTCGCTTTCAACTGAGCATGTTTTTCATGACACTATCTCTTTCCCAGAATTTTATTGCCATAATTTGAAACCCTTATAAAGTCGTAAATTATAAATCTGTCGCAGATTTTTTTTTAACAACCCGGAAGTCTTGTCGAGAGCGATTCATATTTATTTTACTACTAATTCTCTGTCTGGAAATGCTACAAATCTTTTCAAACAAAGCTTAATTAAATATATTTCTGTGTTCGCTTTTTTTCTCTGTCTCTCTGTTATCATAGGGAAAGCTCAATGGCATTTGAACTTGCTTCTCGTTTAGGAAAACTGTCAATTAGGCATGAATTACGGACAGTTTCTTTTATTTTGTTTCCGTTTGTGCTGAGAGTACAATTTCTTTCCGTGATATGTGTCACCTAATGATAGTTATGTGGTTGGTTTGTAATTTCTTTTGACTTATTTTGTTCTGTCTGTGTAGTAGATCTGTCATTTAATTTCCTATTTTCATATTTTATTTTTTAATTTCCGTACAAATTTCACTGCGTCTTTTCGTTTTTTTATTGCATTCGTTTATTTGTTTTACACTGAACAACCGTTTTTTTTTAATTGTTTTTGATTTTTTTACCAACCTTTTTTTTTCTCACCTTAGAATTGCAGAATGTTCTATTTTAGGCATTATTTAAAAGTTCCCATTGATTTTTGGGGTAAATTAAGGAAGAGGGGGGGAGGGGGAGAATGGCAAAAAAGAGAAGCAGGTTGATAACGGTTTGCTACCTTTTGGCAATTGTGTTGTGCAATTCTCGTGGGACTAGGGTGGATCTAGAAACGTTGAGAGGGACGAAAGAGATGTATGGTTGATTTTAGGGATGCACCGATAAGCAAATTGGCCGATTACCGATTAAACGGTTTTTGATAATTGGCCGATTAATCGGCCCAGCCGATTAATGCTCATAAGGGATCATTTTCAATACTGCAAATTTTGACATGAAATTAAAATAAAAAAAAAATAGTTGGCGATCTAATTTCAGAGTGATTTTAATTTAAACTTTATTTTCCTATTATATTAGTAGGCATTTAATTCAAAACTTTTACTCTTTGCGAAACTTCTCTTGCAGAATTCTTCAAAAAACGGGAAAAACTTTTTTCGAACAACCAAAAAACTAAATCCTGCAAAATGTATACCTCTTTACGTTGTGTTTCTTTTTACCTAACCATGGTGGTTTAATGCAGAAATGATCTGAATTTCGTCTAATATAGGGAATTTCCTATAAAACAGTGGTTCTCAACGGGGGCGATACCGCCCCCCTGTGGGCGGTGGGAAGATGCTGAGGGGCGGTGAACATGTTTTGGGCAGTAGGGGGGCGGTGGGTATATTTTGGGCGATAGGGGGGCGGTGAGAAAATTTGGGAGTCAGAGGACAATAAATGTATTAGAATTTATTTTAATTTTAAAAATCAAAATTGAATTTTGCATTAAATCAAGAATCCAACTTGAATTATTTGTGCCGATGATAAAATAAAGTTATGCTCCCAGGAATCTTTAAATTTATTTCCTTACGTTTTTCGGAGGTGACTGTTACGTTTTTTGGAGGTGACCGGGTTAGTGATCTTTTGCGTCCGACAATCTTGAGAGAAAATGTTATAGTTTGACTAGGGAGAGATGGCGAAAGACCTTGAAGTGGAAACGGCCCTGTTTCATTTTGAAATAGGGAGAATGGGCGTCAAAAGTTATTTTTTACTTGCTCGTTACATTGAAATTTTTACTTCCTGCGTGATCTCTCTCTCTGATGCTACTTATTACAAAATAAGCGGCTCGTTTCCACTTCAAGATCACCCGACATCACTCCGCGGTTCAACTTTACCTGATGAAGAACTGTTACAATAAATCACAGTTGCAATTTTGGGTTGCATGGTTTTATCTAACATTAGCCAAATTGACTAATTTTGGTCACATACATAGACAGATAAGATTCAAAAGCATTAGCCACACCGTCGTTTGGTTATTTTTTAGCCGAACGGTTGCTTGATTCTTTTTACCATAACAATGCAATTACTAATAGCTGTAAAAAAATTTAATAATGCCTTTTTTGTTAGTAATTATCATACAAGTAAAAATACCATCCTGCAGCTGCAGGTGAAAATATTCAAATTAAGTTCTCAAGTTTTAGTCGCCTATATTTTGATTGTTGCTATAAACGAGACTAGTTTTCAGACTGAACAATTCCCCGTTTAGGATACCAGATTTCCATGTCTATTGACAAAATGTAATGGGGGGGGGGGCGACTCAAAATACTGCGAAAAAGAATCACAATTGCATTCTAGTGTCTCCCCACAAATGGCGTTTTAGGCAGAACATTAAACGTCATCGATTTCGGGTTTTTTTTTACTAAATTTTTTTCACATTTTCTCATAAGACATCTTAGTTCTTATGGGAAAGTAAGTCTACCCTAAAGATATTCAAAATATCTCGATGGGTAGTGGCATCTGTGCAATTTGGCTATTTTCCTCGGTTTAGTTATTTTCCTAAATTTTTACCTGGCAATCGTATTTATAATGCTTAGAGTGCCCGCTTAGTTTGACTGTTTTGTTTGACAGTATTTTAACTTTGGCTTTTGCTCACTTCATTAATATACTTTCATGGTTTATTTTTAGTGAACTTTCCTTCGATGATAATCACGTTTTCGCCAAAATCTTCAGTCTTTGCACAAAGACTTCGCTGAGTGTGTTGAGAATATTTTTGTCTCTGAACGTTCCTCAATGGGTCATGAACCCTTTTGAAAATATTGAGACTGCAGATGTTCAGTATCAGTAAGAATTGGTGGAACTTTCAACCACTGAAACTAGAAAAGCTGGTTCCCAGAATGTTAACAATCTTACAGGATTTTGGCTGCAAGGAGATATTAGTAGCCAATTAGATAATAGTGAGCTACCGCCAAAAATTTTTCAATCGTCTTCCCCTCTTCTTACCTTGTCGAATGAGGATTCAGTATTTTCATCGACCTAGTTACAAAACAGAGAAATCGACTCCAAATCGTCACTTGCGTCTTTACGTTACAAAATATATCGAACCGACCGTGATGGACACATATTTCTTAACGCTCCTTTTACGTTTTGAAGGAGAAAAATAATGCTTTGCTTATTTACTTTTATTGCATTCGATTGTTTCCTTAATTTTTTGAATAAAACATTTTTTTTGCTTGTTTATTTCTATTTTATTTTATTTTGTTATTATTCTTTTAAAAATAAAATATTTTTAATCCTAGATTTGTTTTTTATTTCTACATTCGTCATTTTAATTCTAATAATGACCTAATGAGGAAAAATATATCTTGTTAAACCGTTTTGTAAAATTCCGGAAGGAAATTATTTTAAACTTTAAACCTCTTTTCGCACACCCCCTCACCTTTAATATAAAGGGGGGCGTTCGAAAAAATTCAACTCATAAAGGGGGCGTTAGCCGTGAAAAGGTTGAGAACCACTGCTATAAAACTAAAGCGAAGCGCAGGCCTCGTTAAGAGGCCACTGGAGGTCACTGTGATCTTCCAAATACTTCCTTATTCGTCAAACTTTTCTGGCGATTTGGAAAATTTAGAGACAGCATTGTAAAATTGCAGGAGTTTCATTCAGAAAATTAAAAATTTCCTCCATCGTAAAATATTTCGGCAATATTTCGGAATTGCAGTCCTAAAAATGCAAGTGTAGGACGTTTTTGATGACATTTGGGGAACAGGGACTGTCTTCGGGTGATTTTTCGAAACTGAAGTTTCAAAAACAAACTTTTTGAATACCTTCGATGATGGTAGGGGATGTTCAAAACATTCTCCTGCAGTTATTACGAAGTTCAAGTACAAAAAACGCAATTTTTGAATAAATTTGGTAACGAAAAAAGAAAGGAACACACACGTTCGAGGACCTCTTCCCTCCCCCTTCGTGTTATATTTTAGTTGTTTTAATAAAAAAAAAAATGTGTCAACCTCCCAAGTACGTGGGACTCAGATACATAGTAAGAGGTACGCAAAAAATCCCCCCCCCCCCTCCCACACCCACTTCCTGAAAAATTTCTTAATCCACCCTTGGCTGAGTTCTCCTGAACTCTCATGCAAATGAACTCATGGATAAGCTCTTAAATATGATTTAGGAAATTTGAGCTCTTTATTATTTAAGAGTAAATTTTACTGATTTTTCAGAACAGCTCGCGTTACAGATTTTATTTGTTTCGTTTCGCTCTGAAATCGGAACAAATTCAACGTAAGATGTTCCCATTCCTAAATTCCATTCCAATCGAAAAAGGTTAATAACCCAGCCATAACTCCTTTCACTTATTCAGAAGACAAGGATTTTGAGACGAGATGCATGTCATCTATTAAAGCATTTGCATGTGTAGGAATGCAACTTCCTCTTCTTCCTTCTTGAGAAATAAGATGACTCCGCTTCGAGACGTAAAATAAGAATTCCGAGCATCTTCGAATCCATCATCCCAAGAAATCTCTTCGGGAACCTATTACCATGGATCTCTGGGTGTCGGAAACTGGGGGGAGGTTTTATTTATCGCCTCCATCCATCTGGCTCTACGCATACACTGGCCTATTTGGAGAAGTCCGGAATCTGGAGAAATAAAACTGGATTTTTCCTGCTAAAGATAGATCTGAGTTATTGACTGGGAGCTTGTTTTTTCAATGTCTTTGGAGATCGGACCAACTGAAGGCTAATCTTTGATTGCGAGCCATTAATGCTGTAGTTTGGATGTTGAGGAAATTAATGCTGTAGATTTGTGATGGAAACTGGAGAGAAGTTTAATTTTCGTTTTTGCGAGTCATTATGCTGATTTTATAGTTTGATTGTTGAAGAAATTAATGCTGTAGTTTGGTGTCGGAAGCTGAAGGAAGTTTTATTTGCGTTATTGCGAGTCATTAGTACTGTAGTTTGGTCGGAAGCTGGGGGGGGGGGAGGTTTTATTTATCGCCTCCATCCATCTGGCTCTACGCATACACTGGCCTATTTGGAGAAGTCCGGAATCTGGAGATATAAAACTTTATTTTTTTTGCTAAAGATAGATCCGTGTTATTGACTATTTTTTAATGTCTTTCGAGCCAGAACCAACCGAAGGCTAATCTTTGATTGCGAGGCATTAATGCTGTAGTTTTAACTAAATGGATATGCGATTACTTAGACATCTTATGTTTACTTTGCTTCTCTCTGCATGTGGCTTTAGCTAAGTGATATGCGATGATCATGGGTATATTTATCTATTGCTTCGTGTTTTTTTAGCATGTGATAGTGTTTTAGTCATATGTGATTACCCAATATGTTTCTCCAGTTCATATTAGCTGCTGGTCTCAACCAACTAATGGACGGTGAACAGATGTTAAAGGGTTTTTTTTTTAATTTTGAAAAAAAGAGCAACATTTGAGAATTTTAATTTATATCATTTCAACAGTTTTATTTTTAGTTTGAAAAAAAAAATAATAAGGAGTTTGATACAAATCTAATTTATATCGCTTTAATAGTTTCTTCAATATTTAAGTTCATTAAATTATTATCAATTTACTTGAATATTATTCAAAAGATTCCAGCATTCAAAGTTATTTGCCTAGATTTTACAAAAGAGGATCTAATGTAGTTTCATTTTTTCTATACATCCTGACTTTCTTCTTGTTTCGAATTCTAGCATTGTTCCTACAATGGAATCTTTTTACAAGATATTCTAACTGTAAAATGAAACCCTCCCTCTTTTATTTTTTTTCCCAGTTGCACGCTTTCTGTTGTGGACATGTAACTGACATCTTAAATAATTTTATGCACTTTTGCATTTGCTATAAGTCTTAGTGCACCTTGATGATATTTGGTATTTTTTTGATTGGAAGAGTGGCTTAACACATGTAAGAATATCGTCCAGTTTTAGTAAAGCAGTGATGCTCAACCTACTGCAGCAAAGCTGATTCGTGTGGTCCGCTGTTTAATTCAATGTTAAATTTAAAAGCACGAAAAGTGACAATGTCACAAATTTGGAGCCAAATAATGCGGAAATTGGTTTCTGGAAGACATGCATTTATAAAATAAGCATAAAGTAGTGATAAAAGTGATTATTGTTTTGAACTTTTTTTTCTTGTTACATATTTTCCCATGTTTTATAGAAAATAATAATAGATTTTGAAATTATGTATGTGTTCTGGCCTGCGAGAATGTTTTTTATATGCGGTGAGGTTCTGGGGCAGACCTTATTTGGGCCCCCTTAGTAGAGAGTAATAAAGTAACTAATGGAATTCGATGAGCAAAAAAGCTATTAGTGTTGTGATTTTATTGCTTTTAGTGCCTCTTGCTTATTAGTCCCCACGATATGAGTGCCTAGGCGTTTAGATGCTTCTATAGTGTACTTTAGTTTTTTACAACTCCGGCAAAAGTTCTTCTTTTTAGTATAGTCCAAAAAACTATCTCGTAAGTTCGCACTATATTCGTTGCCATTTCGCACTGGAATGTAAGAATTTGTCTTGCTCTGAAAGCAGTGTATTACTCTTTGATTAATGAACTGCTCTGTTCAATCTGTCTGAATCAGTTGAAAATGTGTTCACAAAAGGTAGCTTTCTGCTGCACTGTTTGGGCCTTGTCCCAAATGCCTAGCTCTTGATTAGCGTCTGCGCAGTAGGCTTGGTGCATTCTTATTTAGACGCAGATAAATATGCCTGTCAAGATACCGCAAGCGGTAACCGGAGCGAGCGTTTGGCGAGAAAGCTTACCGCCTAATTAGGCCACATTGGCGAATCTCGAGGACCTTTGAGCCATCCACTATGTATATCTTGTTTGCGTCGAATGGATTTGAAGTTTTGTGATTAATAATTCGTGAAGAAACTTGGCGCCTCAGCAGTTAAGAGCGAGTTTACGCATGATAGGTGAAATATTGTGCTTTTGTTTCGGTGAGTGGCAACAGGCCAGCCGGGGAAAGTTAAAGAAACGTTGTTGAAAAATTGGAAATTCACGAACTAAGTAGCTTTTGTGCGGTTGAATCGAATGTTTCAATGAGACATACTCTTTGGAGAAACTTCATTGTACAGAAAAATTTGTTGCTCTTTGAAATGAGAAATATTCCCCTTTTAAATAGAACATAAGTAGCTGTATACTAAACAACAATGGCATTTATGCGTTACATTGTTTGTTGCAAAGCTCTGATGCTTATTGAAAAGATTAGTCTGTTTCAGTTTCGATTTCCCTTCGTTTAGAGTATGCGCTCACGTCATGTCCCCTTTAGCTGTAAAATGTTCTAGTTGAGCTAGATCCAAATTAATTAAACATGATTTACATAGATTTTAAACATAATGCTTTTGGACTTTTTGTCTATTTTCGATCTGCAACTAAAATGTGTTATTTCTTGAAATAATGTTGTTATGAATAATCACTGTCGTTATTTTCTAGCATTTCATATGTTTTTCTTTTTCCATCTAAATGGCGTACTATTTTTTTTTTATTTTTGCGTAATATTTTGTTATTATTTACTCATTAAGGATATGAAAAGTTTGCTCATCTTCCTTCAGCATAAAGTTTCGATTTGCCTTAAAACTGATTCTTCGTTAAATTTGAAAGAACGCTGCTATCGCTAGTAAAATTGAAACATTTGGTCCATGTGTGTTCTTGGGGTTGCAAACAGTTTTTTTTTTTTTTTCATTGCGAAAATAGGAAAACGTCTCGATTCAAATTGTGATTGCAGTAAATCGAGATCAAGTGAAAGCGGAAAGCTTTTTGCATGAATCCTGTCAGCCCGGCAACACTAGAAAAACTAGATTTGATCAGCCAACCGTCTGATATAAACCATTTTCCCCCTTTTGTTTTTAACTTATATTTCGGTGGCTAAGGTAAGGATGTAAAGAGTTAAACCATTAAACTCATTAGCAGAACAGAATAAACTAATAGTAAAAAAATATAGTAAATTAATTTTAAAAATTGAAAAAGAAGCAAATACCAAACAATACCTAACGATTAGCAAAATTGTGGAATTGCTTGAATATTTTTGGGTTTCCTGTTAATAAGTAACTAAGTAAATATGTAAATATAAACAGATAAATAAAATAAATAATGTAAAATACAAAACTAATCAAAAATATGACAGAAATGTTCATAAATATAAAGATAAAATTAAAAAAAAAAAAAAAACACTCCCAGTTATGTGTGCATTTGACATTTTCATTTCCATATAGGCCGCAAGCTGAGGCAAGGAAAATAAATTTGAACTTAATGTTTGTTAATCGCTGACGCCGTATTAGATTGTGTGTCGCTATGCAAATAAAAATAAACTTGGCGATTAATAATTTCCTTGGCACAGGATCGCCAAAACGAAGGGCTGAGTTGTGTGAAATGTGTCTCTTTTGTCTCAAAATGGCATGCAGCCAGTGTCGAACCATGACTCTGGGAATGAATCTATCTACCTGTTTTATGGCCACACGAGTTCTGGAAATGTTTGGGCGATCGTGTTGCATGTGTTTTTCTTCCAAACTACTGTTCAAACGCCTCTCGGGTGTGGTTGGTGACAGCGTGAAATAGTCGTTGGTAAAAAAGACGCTAACATTTGTATTATTTCTGGGAATCTAATTTGTTAGTGTGACGCCGGTGGCTTCCTTGCTGTTCTTTTCTGAGAATTATGGCTAGTGTGATTTCGACGTTGATGGAACTTTATGTGCCTTTTTTTCTACTGCTGCATTTTTTTTTAAACTTAAAGCAATTACTGTTATATACGAGTGTTGCCATGTGACATTTTTACTACTAAAAGTATCAGCATATTTTAAAGGTTTTGAATATTAGAGGGGTTGGCGGGTGCATGAATGAGATTGACTTTTTCTTGCAGAAAAATAAATTGAGTGATATAATTTTATTTTTAAGAAATAGATTTCTTTGAAAAATTTCCTTTGTCCACAAAACTTATAAACACTCCATTGACTTTGCACTTTAATTGTTTATCCTTCATTTTCATCATCATTGTTTTACACATAATGTGACATTTATAATGCAATAATCTTATTGGACAATTTTTGTGTTCCAAAATCTGGTTTAATCTGTTTCTAACTGAATCCTAATAATAAAGTAAGACGAGATTTCATTTTGCTTAAAAATTCGCTTTGTGGATTATTTCCGTCGATGGACACTGCCTACTTAACATCACTTTTTAATTACGAGGTTCTTCGCCCGAATACCAGTCTTTTACTCCACACTGCAGTCAAAGTACAGCACGGGATATTATTGACCCAGTTTCCATATAGTATTTTATTGCTGAAAGTATGAGCATTTTGTATTAAAAGTTTTAAATGTTGGAGAAAAAAAATGAATGACATTGAATTTTTCTTGCAGTAAAATAATTTGACGATATAGATTTCTTTGAAAAAAATTTCTTTGTCCACAATACTTTTCTGAAGACTTCATAATCTTTGAGAGACGCACATAATGTGACAGATGAAATTCATAGGTAGATTTTGTTTTCCAAAATCTGGTTCAATCTGTTCCAAAACAAATCCTAATTATGTGGTGCAACCTTGCGTAAAATTCACCGCGTAGATTATTTCCATCGATGTGCCCAACTCGTCGAACGATACCCAGCAATACCAATTTTTAATGCCGATGTTCTTCGCCAGAACAGCAGCAGTCTTTTCCATCCATCCATTCATCCATCTGCAGGGGAAAATGCAGTCCGTGATCACATTAAGTTTCCACGTGATATTTTATTACTAAAAGTATGAGTAGAAAATAAGTTTAAATCTGGGGGGCGGGGGGTAGTTCACCGATTTCTTGTGGGGATATAGTGATTTATTCACGAAATAGGTTTCTTTACACATAATGAGACAGATGGAATGCAGAAATCTCATTGTGTTTGCCAAAATCTGGTTCAATGTGCTTCTAACAACCTAATCCTAAGTGAAGCAAAATGGGATTCAACCTTGCATAAAATTCACTTGGTGGATTATTTCTATCGATGTGCCCTGCTTCTCGAACAATATAATACCAACGATGGTAATTCCACTTTTTAGTGCCGGAACTCCAAGCCAGAATAGTAGCAGTCTATTCCATCCCCCAGACTGCAGGAAGACAGCAGTCCGGTATGGTATTGACCCAGGTTCCACATGTTGTTTTGATTACTAAAAATATAAGCATATGTTATAAAAGTTTATGTGTTACATATAAACTTTTGTGTTATATGACTCATTTAACTCTGACGATATAGATTTCTTAAAAACAAACTTCCGTCTTCTGCAATACTTTTCTTAAGGTTTCATTATCTTTGAGAGCGCACATAATGTCACAGATGACATACCTTGGTAGATTTTGTTTTCCAATACCTGGTTCAATTTGTTTCTAACCAAATCCTAACAATGTAGCAATATGAGATTCAACATTGCGTATAATTCACCATGTGGATTATTTCCATTAATATGCCCGGCATCTCGCATTAAAAAAAAAAAAAAAAAGCCGGATCTCCTTTGCCAGAATACCAGTCTTTTCCATCCATCCTCCAGACTGTAGGGAAAAGAAAGTGCAGTCCGGGGTCATATTGACCCAGTTTACACGTGATAATTTGATTACATAATGTTTTGACGGTGATAATTGTTAGACAGAAAAAAAAAGAGAATGATATTGAGTTTTTCTTACAGTAAAGACTCATTTTACTTTGACGATATAGATTTCTTTAAAGAAATTTCCTTTGTCCACAATATTTTTCTAAAGGCTCCATTGTCTTTGAGAGATACACATAATGCGACAGCTGAAATAGATTGGTAGATTTTGTTTTCCAAAACCTGGTTCAATGTGTTCTTAACCAAATCCTAATAATGTGGTGCAACCTTGCATAAAATTCATTGTGTGGATTATATCCATTGATGTGCTTGCATCTCGAACAAAAAATACCAATTTTTAATGCCGGGTTTCTTTTACCAGAATACCAGTCTTTTCCATCCATCCCCCAGACTGCAGCAAAAAGTGCAGTCCGGGATCATATTGACCCAGTTTCCACGTGATATTTTTCGGGCGCGATTGCTCCCGTCAATGGTGGGAGAAATGATTCGGAACATCTAATGAGCGCGGCCGCTCATTTGTGAAATGAGATATTTATTTCTTGTCTACATATCTGATCGCTGGATTTCGCTCTCGGTATTCCCGGAATCTTTTCCTCCGATTCCGTAATGGCACTCTCTCTCCTCCGCTGCTGTCCGGAGTTGGGAAGTTGTTTTATTTTTTTCATTAAAGAAATACCGATATTGTGCAAGTTTTATGGGCACCTTTTTTTTTTTTATAACCTTTTGACTTTTTTAGTATTGAAAATACTAAGGGGTCATCTACAAATGACGTCAAGCTTTGGGGAGGAAGAAGGGTACGTGAAATTGTGACAGTGTACCCGGGGAAAGGGTTTAAGAAGAAGTTTAATATCATACATTTTCATAGCAATATGCTAGTGAAAAACAGCGTAACCTGAAACTAGAGCGGGGGGGGGGGGGGAGGTTAAGGTGAGGTGTGACACTTTGTGAAGGGCCAAGAAGGGGGGGGGGGGGTTACTTTGTTTAAAAAAATGTGTCAACATTTGAAGACAGCCATTTAATCGGAGATGGTTTTGATTGTCTACTTTTTATGAATTTATTTTTAACGTTTTAAATATTACTTGTGATTACTTATAAGAGACTGGTGGCTGATATGATTGCCACAGAAATTGACTCATAGCTTTTCATTGTCAGAATTTAAGGTGTTTCTTTCTTTTTTTTATTTTTTTCATAAACTTTTGCCAATATTGAACAAACTTTAAGTCCATTTTTTATCTTCTTTTTTTTAATATATTTTTTTTTAATTTTAAATCTGAATTTTTGTTTAATGTTTAGATTTTCGATGACTGTTTTTGAAACAAACAGCTGTCAACAACAACAACAGCTGTTAAATTCCAATTAGACCATTTATACTAAGGATTCGTCTCTCTAAAATTTGTTAATTGCTTCACACTGTTCTCACAGAGAATATTTTTGTCAATTTAATCAGAAATGTTAAATATCGACAAAACTCATTTCAAAATAAACTTTCATATCAACAAGTCAACGGACACTTACAATGTTAGTTTAATCATTGTTAGTTGCATTCCCCCCCCCCCCCCCAACTCTCAATAAATCTATATACAGGGTGGTTATAAATTAACAGGAGGTGTTTGGAGCCCTATAGCTCGCGAACTACTGGGCGAAATATTGCTGAATTTCGTGAGCGTGCATATTAGACCATGGGATTTTGATTTCATGAATAAAAAAAATTAGTTTGAAAAATCACCACCAGGGGAAATTTGGCGCTGTAAAAGTATATTGTTCTGATTATCGAAGAATTAATTGCTACTGACAAAATATGCATCCATTTTATTTGCAAAAATGACTTTTTTTGTCACAAATGTGGTTCGATATGATCGCCATTGTAAAGTTGTAAGAACTGCATACGATGCACAACATTTTCTACGGCAGCTCGTAACATACCAGAATGGATTTCGTGATGAGAATGCTCCCAGTCCGTCATTTTACAGATGATCGCTAAACGCAACGCGTTTATTCAAATTATTGCATTCTATTTGGTTAAATGGACGGCTATTTTATTCGTGGTGATTTTTTTTTAATAGAAAATTCTACGGCGATCATATTAAACCTCATTTGCAAAGCACAATCATTTTTGCTTGGCGAAATTGATTTATACAGCATCTTTTCAAGTTTAATTCGCGATATTTAGTGTAATACACTTTTACAGTGCCAAATTTCCCCCTGGTGGTGATTTTTCAAACTAATTTTTATTATTCCAGAAATCAAAATCCCATGGCCTAATATGCCCGCTCACGAAATTTGGCAATGTTTCGCCCAGTAGTTCGCGAGCTAGAGGGCTCCAAACACCTCCTGTTAATTTATAACCACCCTGTATATAAATAATAAATACAGCATATTGTTCAAATAGCAGGCAACGAATATGCTGATAAATTAGCCAAGGAGTCCAGAGAACTTAATGCTAACAACAACAGCGTCTATCTTCAAGATGCAAACGCAATAGCGAAATCTTAACTTAGAGATAAATCAATCCAAGTGAAACACCAGCTTTGAAATAAATTCAAGTCGACCAATAACAAAAACTATAACCAGGCTGAGAACCGGCCATCACAGGGGCATGAAGATTGATGGAGAGGGTAGAAGGGTGTATAGAAACTGTTGCAATTGCCCAGATACACAGCTTACATCTTGTCATATCTTTGAGTGTCCAGCAATAAGTGCGAACCTGAGAGAAATTGGTGTTTTGCCGTCACTTGTAGATCTTTATGACGATAACATCCAACAAATCGCAAAAGCAGTTATAAGAATCCATTGAGTTATTTAGTTCGGCTAAGTCATAGACACGACAAAAAAAAAAAAAAAAAAGCATATTGTTCTATAACTTCTGTCGCACAAATGGCTTATGCTACTCTAAAAATTCAATCACTTGTGTATTTACAGAACAAACAACACGTTGAAAAATTGTACAAATATTTTCTAAATCCGGTATTGTAACAAGTCGTATATAAGCAGTAGTTTTAGCAAAACAGTTTTCTCGCTATATACATGTTATTTGCGTTTTCGTAAAAATATCACGTATATTTACTAAGAAATAAGCATTTCTTTCAAAGCTAGCAATTTACTTTGCATGTTTATGGCTTATAACACGCAGTTTTTACCCAGATTTTGTCATAGTTACGAAAAAACTTGACAACTGCAAAGGAAACATTTTACTGGAATTCGAAATAAAGAAACGATTATATTATAAAACATAGATACTTAAAAATAATCGCTTATGCAGTATTCCTTCGCATTTGTGCTTTTCAACGTTATATTATGCCCTTTTATTTTTAAGCACAAAGTGTATTTATCTACTTTGTAGTGACATAGCCAAATACGTATGACAACTTATAAAACAAATTTAGGTAGTTGAATATCAAGGAAATTCATGGAGATATCGTTAATCTTGTGAGTTGTATTTCAACAAGATTCGAAAAGGAAATAGATGCTGAGGGATTGTTCACAAGCTGACTACACTTGTTCTAAATCAATTAGTTTAACGGTGCATTGATTTAATCCAATCTTTTAGCATCCGTTTTCTTACCCAGAATGATTAAGAAATTCAGAAATGTGGATATCAATTACATTCTAATCAATTACATTTTAATGTTCGCCTGGATTTTCTTTTTTCTATAAGTTGGCCTATCTTGATTACATAATTAAACATATAAATTACTACTTTGAATGCATACATTTTTTAAAAGAAAAAGAAATGACGCTCTGATGTAGGATGTAGCAGATACAAATGTTTGTTTCTTTCTTTCCCTCTTTTCGAAATTTCTATGTGATTATTTCTCATTTCTGTACTTGGAAGATAAATTGCACTATTTCTCACAAATCAGGAAGGATGTTTGAAGTTCTTTTACCTCGAACGTGCCAATAAGTACTGATCTCAATTTACTGTCATGTTGACTAGTGCTTCTTTTTCCCCCCTTTTCTTTATTTCTGCGTAAAAAAAGGTAAAAAGAATAATAAAATTGTCGTTTGGAAAAAAAACCGCTTCTATTTTCTTGAGTATAAGTGCTATTTTTTCAAAAATACACAAAATAATCGAGCATAGCAAGTGAACTGCCTTGCGAATTTTGAAGATTTCTAGAGCGTTTTACATTACGCGACTTCAAAAAATGTTTTGTTCTTTCTTTCAATACGCTATAGGTTCTCGAAACGCATATTGCTGATTGGCAATGTGCTGAAAAATCTGAGTTCAAGCATTCCTTTTACGATCAAAATTTCAGAAAAATACGTCACGTATTTCTCTAGATATACTGAAAAATGTATAACATTCAAAGTGTGGTGCCTTTGGGTTAGATAGTGCATTGGTATAACTCTAAACTGTGGTTTTTTTTTTTACAGGAGAGACTATTTTTAATGCTCTTTTATTAGTTTCACATGTGGGTTTGTTTGTCAGTATGTATGTAACTCTGAATAAAAGATAAAATTCACGGTGTTTACAAATGTAAAAGTAATATATTTAACACTATTATCAATACTGAAGACTAAACTGTATTACATGCTGATGTATTGTAAGTTTTAAAGTTGTTAGTGCGTAACTCTGGATAAAAGATAAAATTCACGTTCTTTGCAAATATCAAAATAATATATTTAATACTATTATTAACACTAAAGACTAAACTATGTTTCATTTTAGTGTATTATAAGTGCATGTTAGTTTGATTGACTCTAAAAGCGTATTTTTTAGTTTTCTTAAACTATATTTGGGATTATTACTATTTTATTTTATAAATAATCCATACCATTTGGAAAATTAAAAGTTTATTTTCTTTTACACTGAAAACTTGCATCATATCGTATAAAAAATGTAGGAATATTTGGAAAGAAATTTTACGCATAAGTTTGTTTACAAAGATTGCTCTTTACAAAATATTTAATTTCAGTACTAATTTTTAATAATTACAAAATAACTTACTATTTCTAGAATATTAGATAAGCCTACACTTTTTTTCCCTTTTCAAAACTAGTACCGCGGAGTGTAATATATTTTCTTCCTTTTATAAAATAAAACTTGCATGAATCGTTAGTTTTTTGTCGCGTAAACTAAATAATTAATATTTCACAAACTCAAATATTTGAGTAAGCGATTTTGTTATTTATTCCGCACTTACTAGCAATTAATTAATCTGAACCTCGATTATCGCTTGGAATTTTAGCTTGGATGATTTTGAAAAAACTCGTTATGTTTATTTAATGTTGCGGAAAAGTGATAACTTAATGAAAAAACGAGAAATATTATTTATCTTATTAAAGTAATTATTTATATTAGTTTTTTTTTTTTTTTTTTTCAAATAATTCTTTATGACTAGCTGATTTTTATTTTGAAGTAAATAATCGGTAGTTCTTAAATTAAATAGGAAAATATTTTTGTTATTCTTTAATTTTAATGCTTATCTTTAAATAGGTTTTTAAGGTTTCTTTCTTTCTTTTTTTTTTTTAAGTAGTTGTAAATTTGGTTAGATTTGCAGACTAAAATGGCAACTAGCTAAATAAAATTTCGAAAAGCAGATCACTTGATACAAGATATAATATAAAATGAACTGCGAAATTAAAATTCTACCAATGGTTATTCGATATGCTCTCATCTATAGTACTATCGATCATTAAATTACTTATAGATAAAATTTAAATCTTAAAACTATCAATTAGGTGACAGTGCTATGAATAGTTACCACACCATTAGAGAAACCATCGCATTCTTGCTTTGCTGCTTCAAGACTGTAGCTGTGGCTTTTCCTTTAGTATTGACGCGCTAGGAAAAAATAGCATTCAGGCTGTTTGCCGGTATCGCTTTACAGATTTTTTTCCCCTAAAAGAAGCACCATTTTCTAGAAACGAAATATTAAATTTTTTAATGTAGACGGTGAATTTCCATTGATGTTTTCAATATTTTGGTAATTTCAAAATTATTATCTATTCATTTTTTTTTGTCGTGTCTATGACTTAGCCGAACTAAATAACTCCATGGATCCTTCCTTATAACTGCTTTTGCGATTTGTTGGATGTTATCGTCATAAAGATCTATAAGTGACGGCAATACACCAATTTCTCTCAGGTTCGCACTTATTGCTGGACACTCAAAGATATGACAAGGTGTAAGCTGTGTATCTGGGCAATTGCAACAGTTTCTGTAAATCCTTCTACCCTCTCCATCAATTTTCATGCCCCTGTGATGGCCAGTTCTCAGCCTGGTTATAGTTTTTGTTATTGGTCGACTTGTATTTATTTCACATAGCTGGTATTTCACTTGGATTGGTTTATCGCTAAGTTAAGATTTCTCTATTGCGTTTTCTATTATTATTATATTCATTTATTCTTCTTCCGTTTTTAAAATTAGTCATTAGTTTTCTATCCCTGCTAATGCTATAATTTTCAGCTATTTTTTTTCCCCAGAAATAAATTCATCGCTTTTGAAATACTAGTATTACTTGATACAGGTTCGCTGATACATATCTGTTGATATACATCGTGATATGTATCCTGAAGTATATCCGATATTTATTTTGCAAATATGATATCCGGTATTTTCAATATTTGTTTTTAAGTTTGTTATTTCCCATTAAAAAATAGGTTTATAAAACTTAATACCACTCATTTATTATTAAAAGTAGCTAAAAGCAATGCACTATAGTTTATTGACAATATATTTCATTAGATTATCATTAATAGTTTCTTATATCTGCACTGATTTATGTATAATTTTTATTTCTAATTTTTTAATTTGTAATAGAAACTAACATAATTTAATATGAGTAAAAAGAACTCAACTAGTGAAGTTAGACAGTTATGTTATATTTTCCTTTAAAAGCAATACATTAGCAAATCTCATAAATCATTGTGAATATTATTCGCAAATAAATAGATTCTTGTTGAAATATGACATTTTTATGTAAAATAAGAAATATATCTAAGATTAATATGAAAGAAACATTAATTTTGAATCTAACATATATAATACAGCGTCCGCCGGTTAATTGTATCTGCCGCTTTAATAAATAAACCCGCCAAAACAGATCAATATTTCTGTTTTGGAGAAATATCATAGGCACTTTATTGAATTAGACGCTTTATTGACTCATCCGTTTTATGGAATAAAAAATGTTTAGAACATACGTGATTCATTTAAGCTGCGGCTGCTGTCATAATAGTTATATAATAATAAAAATAAGTGAGCATAGATTTTGTATTGCATTAACTACACTTCAAAACGTTCTAAAATATAATTTTAAAAAGATTGTGACTCAATTCTGTCATCTTAGTATTCATCTTTCAAACAGTTTTCTGCAGATGACACTTATGTGTTATCATTAACACTTGAATACACATGTTTAATGTATTTAAATGATGTGGCTTTTATCAATTCTTAGTTTATTTTGACGTAAATACTTATAAATTCTCGACTATATATATTTTTATATCATTTCGAGCTGTATTCAATTTTTATTAGTTAAATGTGCAAACATTTTTACTTCCCTTAAAACGTTAATGTATGTAGGAGAGAAAAAAAAATATTTAAAGTAAGGTTTAGATTGGCATCACCAATTCTTTTCGCAAACAATTTTTCCTGATTCTGTTAAATTTATCGTTGACAACATGTCTCTTTGGCTTTTTATTGGCATCATTCTGTATCATATGTGTGATTAGAAGCATACGAATAAAAAGATTTAATTCGATTTCTGCTAAATTTTTATTATGTAAAAAACATTTGTTACTTTATCGTTTCAAAGCAATTTTCCTATCATCCTGCAGATAAAAAAGAAAGTAACATCTGTTATTTTCTCTTTCCAATACTTCTCAGCCCTTTTTAGCACAAAAAAACATAATTAGGTTTCCGTCATCATATATTTAATTTGCCTATTAAAAACACTTTATGGAAAATTTTCAAGATAAATAATAACGCTCTTTAAAAAAAAAACCTCTTTTTAAAAGAGGATGAAAATGAGATTTAAATCCGCTTATTGTTGTTTCTGTACCACATTATGTCACAAGTATGTATCGCATCATCTTGGCGAGAAGAAGAAAAAAAAGCTTATAATCGATATGACCTCCTTTTGTATCGGACAGGAGCCATTTTTGTGCCCCGATATCGATTTTTTGTATCGATGATAGCCGCGTTTCTTTTCGTGAAAAATCGACTTGTTTTCAATTTCCGCTGTTTTCTTCATGCTGATGCAGTTTAAATATTTATTCAAAGAGGTCTTCTAGAGTCTTTTCTTTTTTTTCCCTCTCATATTTTTTTTTCTCGTTGAATTATTATTAAACGAGCCCTCTCTTGTTGTGCATAGCTGGAGCGTGAAGGGGGTAATTATAGTTGTTGCTCGGGTTTTTTCTTCCTTCTACGATACTTGTTTTTCATTTATTGCTTAAATGCAGCACTGTCATTCTTACTTTGTTTTGATAAGAAAGCGTTTACTCAAGGACATCTAAATTTGCAGGAATAGATTAGCGGCCATTTATTTGACATCACAGTGCATGATTCCTTTTATTGTGTAGGGAGGGTGGGGGGAAGGGGTAGGTAATGAGATTCACTCATGCAATTTGTAAGGGAAAATAGTTTAACCACTAAATATATGACTAACGAGATTTTTTTTCCTTCGGATGTGGGAATTTATTTTTCTTGTTCACTAAGCAGAAGTTTTTTTTTTTTTTAACTGAGCATTTTATTTAGCTAGCATATACATGAAACACGAAAGAAACAGGAAAACTTAAACCAGAAAACACATTTTAAAATGTATTACTTAATAATTTTCAATGAAAAATAAATGTTCAATTTATTGCTCAATAATCAATATTCGAACCAAAATGATGGGGAAATTTCTCCTTAAAAGTGTCAGAACTTCTACTCGTATAGTTGAGTTTAAGCAGAAGATACGTGAAAACACACAGAGACACACATTGATTATATTCTTTCTAGAAAGCCCCGTTTAGGAAGAAAAAATGGCAAATGGAAAATGCTATAATATGATATTTAAAAACGCTTTTGTAGTTCGAGTGAAAAATGAAAATCAAATTTGTAAAGCCGCTATATGCCCCCCCCCCCAAAAAAAATAAATGACCACTATTGCAAAGTAGTATAAGTCACAAAACGTTTCGTTTCTTATCTTAGTGAATACTACTGTCATTGATTTTGTGTTCGAATTGCTTTTTATACTCGTGGTTTTCCCCAATATGAATTTGAGGATCCTGTAAACATTTAAAAAGTTTTCCCGTATTTTTTTTTTTTTTCTTTGTCGCTTCAAACTTTTAACTCACTATCTTACTTTGTTCATTTTTACAACAGAAACATATGTATCTAGGACTAATAGTTGCGGAAATAAAGATATTGCAGGTTAAACGTCGACTCGCTTGTATATTCTACAACGTATTTCGGAATAGTGTACGAAGTACACTATTCCGAATTCCGTATATTCTGATTTTCTTCAATGTCTCTGTATATTCTGTACATTTCCCTTCATTTTACAACACTGCTGTTTTCCAGAAAATAGCTATAAACTTTCCAATAAGTAGATTTTTCTAGTAATCTAAAATGACCAACTGTCAAGCTATTTTTAATGCTGTATTGCAGTCTATAAAAATGTTTTTCCCCTTTTTACTTCTGTCAGCTGAGACAATGTCTCTTAAAAAAAACAATAAATAAATAAGTAAAAGTTGTCAAAAAATAAAACATGTAATTTGTTACGAGAGGAGAGGAGTGGGATTAGGCAAATGCATGCTTATTTAACAATCATGTAAATGTTTCAATATTAAAATTCCGGTGAGAGAAATTACGGTCAAGCAGTTTTCCTCCCTGAACCCAACAACATGTTCCAGTTATTGTTTTTCTGTCATCTGCGCTTCTGTTGTAGCTTAGACTGGATTTTTGTTTGACGTTTTAATCGCTTTCCGGGGCTTTCTGTAAGACATTTTAAGTCACTGGAAAATCCTTTCGAAATTGCATTCGGTGAGCCTAAGATAAATCAAATTTGCGGAGTGAGAGGAATTTTTTCTGGGGAAGATGGTTCTTTCTCTTTCTTCTTTCTTTTTTTTTTTTTTTTTTTTTTTTTGTGGTGAGTTGTTTACTTTCCCAACGACTGCTATCAGTTTACTGCGATCAATAGGAACTTCTGATATTTTTGTTGAAGATATAAATCTTTCAAGAAGTTTTTGTTTTGTTGTAAATATATAATTACACACTTCGTACGAGGGCTGCGACATCGATGAATAAACATCGATGTTTGGAAACATCGATGTTGGAAATCAAAAGACATCGATGGTATTGATACATCGACCAAAAACATTGATGTTTCCAATCTTCGATGTTTCAAAACATCGACCTTTTTTCGATATACTACGTACAAATTCGAATGTATAGTATCCCCTCGTTACATCGCTCCTCGTAAAATCTCTCAATCGGATGTATCGCGCTTTTCTTTTGTCTGCCAAAAATATATCGACAGTAAGACATCGACGAAAACTTTTTCTATTGAGATAAATATAGTTACTACTGATTAACGATTTAACTTCTTTATTTTTTTTCCTGCTGAAGTGTAAAATATTGTCGTAAAAAATATATAAAAAAACAAAAAAAACCCTCGAACATGAAATACAGACGTTTAAAAATCATCGACCGTAAATAATTGGTGGTAATTAAAGATTCTTTTTTTCAACAGGATAGATACTGCAACATCTGATTAACGATGATTCTTTTTATCGCTTTTTTTTAACTGTTGCTGAAACATAAAACATACACAGGAAAAAAAATATATAATTAATAATAATAATAAACAGTGAGAACAAATCAGCGATGATTAAAAAATACCGAGAGCAAAATTATCGGTAATAATCATGGAAAACTTTTTCAATGAGATTAATTCTGCAACTTCCGATTTACGATATACATAAATGTTTTAATAAATGTAATTATTGCACATTTTTAAGCACCTTTTTGCTAAAATATAAAATATCAAAATCGAAAAAAAAACATCGAACTCGAAACATCGATGTTTGAACATCGACCATATAACATCGATGGTAATAACATCGATATTTTAACGAAAACATCGATGTTTCCAAAACATCGACATCGATGTCGCTGGACTTAGTCTGGTTCTAAGGTACGGAACTAAGCCTGCATTTTACCTCGGCGACTACGCTACTAGGACTCGAATTCGTTCGTAATTTGACACGCGTTTTCAGACACCTATAATGGACAAACTTTTTGCATGTCAACATGACATAATCATCTTCCCATACCGCAACGTATAAAACTGTTGGAAATAAAACTAATAATAACTTCCGTTGTGTACGCATTTCATAAATGTCCCCCACGTGTTCAGCAGTTTAAATTGTTAATCGTACTCCCAACCATTTTAGCCCGTTGTGGGATTCGGAAATTTGCGTTTGTATCATTACGTAAATGAGAGCGCTTGGGTGTGGTGGCGGGCCTCTTGAGGAAACTTGCCTTTTGCTCTCTCTCCCCGTGTCACAATCGATCGTTAAGTGGAAGGTTTATGTTTCTTTTACTTTCTGAGAAGCTACACTGTTTTTTAGCCTACTTTCCCGTTAAAAACAAAAGAAAGACGAAAAAAGTATTAAAAGTAGCTTAATGCATCTAAAAAATATTGCCAAGTCCAAAAAAATATCGCCAAGTAAAAAAAAATATCGCCAAGTCCAAAAAATATCGCCAAGTAAAAAAAAATATCGCCAAGTCCAAAAAATATCGCCAAGTAAAAAAAATATCGCCAAGTCCAAAAAATATCGCCAAGTTAAAAAAATAAAAAGGTAAAATGAATATCGAAAAATTAAAAATTTGAAAGTAGGGTATTGAGATGGGGAATTTGTGTGTGTGTCTGTCTGTCGGTCTGTCGGTCTGTCTGTCCCCCCCTAATAACTTTTGAACGAACATTCCGATTTGGACAAATTTTTTTTTGTTGGAAAGATCTCGGCGAGTACAGCTCATTCCCGTATTTGATTTTTCGATTTGAACAATTTTTGGTTCAACTTTGAACCGTTCAAACAACCTGTCCCGCGATGCTAACTTTTGAGTGAACAGTCCGATTTGAACAAACTTTTTTTTGTTCGAAAGGTCTTATCAAGGATACTTCATTCCCGTATTTACATTTCCGATTTGAACAATTTTTTGTTCAACATTGAACCGCTCAAGCAAGCTGTCACCCCTAATAACTTTTGAGTGAACAGTCCGATTTAAATAAACTTTTTTTTTTGTTCGAAGGATCTCAGCAAGGATACTTCATTACCGTATTTAAATTTTCAATTTGAACATTTTTTCGTTCAACATTGAACCGTTCAAGCAACCTTTCCCCACCTAATAACTTCTGAGTGAACCATCCGAATGGAATAAACTTTTTTTTTTGTTGGAAAGATCTCGGAGAGTACAGCTCATTCCCATATTTGATTTTTCGATTTGAACAATTTTTAGTTCAACTTTGAACCGTTCAAACAACCTGTCCCACGATGCTTTCAGAAAAAAAATTTAACATTAGCACCTACGGGGAATTTAAGTTGAATGTTGATCCTGAACTTAAAGTCGGATTTCCTTCAAACTAACTTTGTAAGAAAATGGTTTTGATAAATAATGTTTGCAAAGTACTTTTCTGAGTAATCTTCTGTGAGGACTCTGATTCGACTCGACTCCGCAAACATGGCGGAAATGCAGGCTCAGAAAAAAATGACTGACTGTGCAGACGATTTTTTGTTTATTTATTCATTTGTTTTATTTTATTTATTTATTATTATTATTATTTTTGGCAGACGATTTTTTTTGTAATAAAAATGTTTCATTCACAAGGGTGTTTTATTCTTTGTTTGTATTTAACAACTGGCAACGGATTAAAAGTGAAATTCGAGACATTTTATCAACGGACGAGTTTTTTTTTTTCTTTTTTTTTCCTTTCTTTGATAAAATGTGTTTTGATGTACTTTGTACTTTTAATTTTTTTTTTTTTTTTTTGAAAACAATTGAGGAATTTTTCTACGGAAGAACTGTAACAGTTACATTCTTTAAAAGGTGCGACAAAACTTTATTTATTCATTTATTTACTTTTTATGTGTCTATTTCATCTGATGAGAGGGGTATATTTTGCTTTTAGAAATCAGCTTTAAGTGCTAAAAAGGTATGTTTGACATAATTTTTAGTCTTAGATAATTAAGAGAACAATGATCAGATGCTAGAATGCCGATGACCATGTACGGGAAAGTAGGCTGGTTTAGTTCTTGACAGAACTTCTTGTTATTATTACGCATTTTGCTTTTTACCTTGGTGAAAGTTATGTTTATTAAAAAGGGCAATTGGGTGGTGCGACTCCTTATTTTGTTTAATCTCTATTACTGTCCTTTGCATCATTACTTTGAATTATTTCTTTTTCATCGTGGCCTTTTTTTACGAAAATCAATCTGTTGACTTGGCCACTATTTATTTATTTCGATCTTTTAATTTGTTGATTTATAAGTTTTTTTACGAAGTAAATTCTGTAAACAAGCTTAAATGAAAAATTGCATTTGATCAAATTGGTTTCCATTTTTTTTTTTTTTCGTTAACTTTAAATATATTCTGCCTTTTTCACTGAGACATTTTTCGGACTTTTCATTCAATTATTGCACAATGTTGTCCATTACTGTCCCCTGCGCTTGGCTCAAAAATTTATTTAAGCAGCCTTGAGATTTCATTGGAAGCACTGTGACCTCCTGAAAATTTCTTAGTCGGCAAATTGAAGGGACAATATTGCAATATTGAGATCCTCTTTTTTTTTTTATAATTTTTCAATTTTTTTTTTTTAAATTACACCCAATGTTCTTTCTCATATGATTATGTTGCATTGTACCTATGCATGCTCATATTGT
>JAXGGA010013024.1:0-36678 GCA_038373865.1 Uloborus plumipes
AGGCCAATTAAACAAATGAAATTTATAAAAAGGTCCTAAATCATTTCTTTTCATGGCATGTTTTCAGACACTCTTGATATCAGGGCATTGTGTAGCATATTTCTCAACCAGTATTTCAAGCCATTAGGAAGGCAGTATTAATAGCAAGTTTTTTTCTGAAACTGTTGCCACTGCTCTTGAATATAAGCGTTTGTGAAATGGATAAGAAATGTAAAAACCGGGTTCGTTTAATAGTCGCTAATATGATAACAATTTAAACACATATTTTAATGAAAATGAAGTGAATTTAGAATGTATGTATAGATTTGAATATTTTCTTTTGAAATAAGCCAATTAAAAATCATTTAGATTTAATTGAAATTTATAGAAAAAAGTTCTAAAATATTTTTTTTCGGGACATGTTTTAGGACACTATTAAAATCAGGGCATTGTGTGACATATTTCTCTACCTGCTTTTTGAACCATTAGGAAAGCAGTATTAATAGCATTTTTTTTTTCATTTTAAAGATGTTGCCATTGCTCTGGGAAATGAACGTTTATGGAATGGATAGGAAGTGCAAAAAGTAGGGTCCTTTTACAGTCTTGAGAAAGATAACGATGAAAAAATAAAATTAATCGCATATTTTAATCCAAATGAAATGCTTTTAGCATAACATCAGGCCCGTCATTTCAAATTTTTTTAAGGGTGGGGGGGGGGGGTCAAAGGGTGCAAACACAATGTAATTTCATCGGAAAACAACAAAAAACACGCCCACTTTTTTGAAAATGCATTGATTTCTCAAAGCCGGGGGGGGGGATAGACATCCCTGCCATCCCCTAAATGACGGGCCTGCATTACATTATATTTGAATACTTTTAACCAGAACAAATAAGTTAAAAATCGTTTAGTTTTAGTTAAAGTTTATGAAAAGGTCCTTAAATAATTTATTTTTAGAACATATTT
The DNA here is from genome assembly GCA_038373865.1 of Uloborus plumipes. Lineage (NCBI taxonomy): Eukaryota > Metazoa > Arthropoda > Arachnida > Araneae > Uloboridae > Uloborus > Uloborus plumipes. The sequence goes on from JAXGGA010013024.1 coordinate 944, forward strand.
TAAAACAATATTAAGATCAGAGCATTATACACTGCGATGCAAAAGTTTAGACAAAATGCAAATATGTGGATAAAAAGAAAACTATTCAACGAAATGCTTTCAAATTTCTACTGCAGGTACACAACATGATCCCAAATACGTGTCTGGAGTTCTTATAACTATAACTGGAATCAAATTTTGGATATTACAAAATACATTTTTTTTACATTGTTGCAAAAGTTTAGACAATAGTCAGATTTTACGCAAATATCCCTTGAAATGTGATTGGTGGAGGAAATGCGGGAATGTATTATTCATTTATAAAGTGCAGAGATTGCTGAATAAATAATTAAAATCTCAAAAGCTCTTTAGTTTTCGTGTAAAGGAGATGAGAAAGTTTGGAGCCGAAATTTGAAAATGAACCTACTTTATTAATTTTTTGTCTTTTAAATCGGCTCTAGTATAGTAGTACATTGTTTTTTACTTTGTGGAGAGAAAATTCAGACATGCATATCGATCAAAAAGTCTAAGAAAAATTATATTTCTTGAGGATGAAGGGATTGAAAAAACGGCTCAGACTGAAGATTCGCCCTTTAATCATACAGAACTTTAACTTGGGTCAAAAACAGCACGTGATAGCATAAGTAGATGAACAACTGAATCGGAATGCATAAAAAAACCAAGGAATTGTGCTTGAGCCTTTTCGAACAGAGTGTCCCAAATAAGCCGTATTTTATTGGTAAAAGCTGCCCAGCATATAATCATGGAACATTTCTCAAGTCCCGCGAAAATAATTATAATGCATCTAGGCCATCCCAATTTGAATAATTTTTATCAAAAAAAGTACCATTCATGTTTTAGTCACGATAATACATATGTTGCTTTTCACGTTAAAATCTGGCCTATTTGGGACACTCTGTCCGAAAAGGCTCAGGCACAATTCTTTATTTTTTTTATGCATTCCGATTCAGTTGTTCATCTACTTATGCTGTCACTTGCTGTTTTTGACCCAAGTTGAAGTTTTGTAGGATTAAGGGGCGAATCGTCAGTCTGAGCCCTTTTTTCAATTCCTTCATCCTTAAAAAATATAGCTTTTCTTGGACTTTTTGATCGATACGCATGTCTGAATTTGCTCTCCATAAAGTAAATAACAATGTACTACCATACTAGAGCCGATTTAAAAGACAAAAAATTAATAAAGTATTTTCATTTTCAAATTTCGGCTTCCAAACTTTCTCATCTTCTTTACACGAGAACTAAAGAGCTTTATAGATTTTGATTATTTATTCAGCAATCTTTGCACTTTATAAATGAATAATAAAGTCCCGCATTTCCTCCACCAATCACATTTAAAGGGATATTTGCATGAAATCTGACTATTGTCTAAACTTTTGCTACAATGAAAAAAACTGTCTTTTGTAATATCCAAAATTTGATTCCACTTATAATTATAAGAACTCCAGACACGTATTTGGGACCATATTGTGTACCTGTAGTAGAAATTTGAAAGCATTTCGTTGAATAGTTTTCTTTTTATTCACATATTTGCATTTTGTCTAAACTTTTGCATCGCAGTGTATAATCTGTTTCTCTACCTATATTTCAACTTATCAGAATATTAATAACAAGGTTTCGAAGATGCTACTTTTATTCTAGGAAGTAAAGATTTTTTGAATGGATCGTGCTGACAGGTCGAATAAACTACTCAACATTTATTCGGGAGTGAACAAAATCAAAATTTAGACCGAAATTTGAGTGAATTTTTTTTTCGCGATCACAATACTTCCTTTACTACGTAAAGGGAAGTAAAAATACTTCAGTAAATTAAGGAAAAAAATCAGGAAGTTATTGTTACTCAAAAGGGGAAGAGTAGTTTTGAAAATTTCTGTTTACATGTTCACTACGAAACGAAAATTTATCTACGAAAATTCATCACTACAAAACGTGTACCATTTAATAAACTATTGTGAATCCTTATTACTTTCAACAATTGAGTTAAAGCATAAGAAAGCTTTACACTGTAAAATATGAATGTTGCTTTTACAGTATAATACAAATAATTTTATAGTAAAAAATTGTAAAAATTTCCAATTTATACTAATAATCTGGAAAATTGTTAACTTTACAGTACTAAACTGTGAAATTGCTAATTTTCTCTTCTCTACTAATAATAAAGCTGAAGGTGGTTCTGTCTGTCCTTCTTTCTGTCTGTCTGTTACGCGCGTAGCGCCAAAACCGTTCGGTCGATTTTCACGCCACTTGGCACAAAATTAGTTTGTAGCATGTAGTTTTGCACCTCGAAGCGATTTTTCGAACATTCCATTTCGTTCTTTTTCTATTCGAATTCTTAGCGGAAATTCGATAAAATAGGGAAGAAATATTTCATACACATTTTCAAGTCTTATGTCATTCGAAAGCTTGAAATTTTCTGCACAAAATGAAGTTTTTTCGAAGTTTCTACGATCATCAGGAGAGCTGTAATAATTGTTTTTAGAATCCCGAAATTCAAGGCTTACCTTCAGTAAAGCAAGCCAAACGATTCTAAAATGGTTCAGCTCGATAATAAAATTTGTTTGAAAAGAAAGATGAAAAGAATTATTTTATCAACGGAAATCAACTTTTCATGTTGTTACCATGGTTACGTGTTCATACCTATTTTTGTTTCGTTCTTCTTCCAGCGTCGCCAGACGTAGTATTTTTGATACTACGGTAATATTTTTTCGGCCCAAATAAGGAGCGTAGTATTTTTCCGGCAACCCTGTTTCCAATATACTAATGACTTAATTAAAAGATTTGGCGGATTTTTTTTTTTTTTTTCATTTTCATAGATTTCGCATTTTGGCAACATTGATTTTGGCGACGTTTGGAAACAGTATTACTTTGTAATATTTTTTTTAGAGGAGGCGTAGTATTTATTTGTTTCAATTCTCTGGCAACCCTGTCTTTTCCGGGTGAAAATGCTTTAGGACATTACTTGGCGCGTTTTTGCGTGTCTCGCGGAAGTGAAAGCTTCGAGAGAAACTACGCAAAATAGCCAGGGTTACCACGCTTGGCGCGCCTATCGCCCATTTGCCCATTTAGCGAGAAAAGGGTACCTAAAGCACAGATTAACCAAATATCGTATGAATTGCGTTATTGCATCGTTCGTTTTGTATTTAAAGCTAGGAAATAAAACTTTCTTCTTCTTTTAAACTTTGGTAAGATTTCTGTTGGTTTCTGTGAGCAACAAAATTGTTCTTATTTTCTCTTTTGGCTTATTTTTGTACATCTTCCCTTGGGGTTGCATTCGAATGTTCCAAGGGGGTGTTTTATCCCTTTTATGGAGTAAATCAGTGTTCATTTCAATGCAGACAAAAGTGATATGAATTGGCCCGACCACTTGGCAATATATCGCCAAGCTTTTGGTCGTCAAGCATTTGCCGCCAATTTGGCGACATATCACCAAGTTGGCGAAAAAAATTGCTTTCTTTTTATATTTGGACTCAATTTGGCGCTATTGGCGATATTTTGCGAAAAATCCACTGAATGATGTTAAAATCGGCGATATTTAGGAGATTAATCATTGTGAAACATTTTTTTTTTTTTTTTTTGCATTGTTTCGCGGCAAACTAGAGATATAAATGTTTGAACTGTTATCTTGCTCACTCCAAGCACTATTTTAGCACTTAAGGCATCTACTAAGAAATTTACACATAAAAATTAAGTAGCGTGGGGTCCATACCAGATTTTTATATCATACTTTAAAGGAATTATAGTTGAATTACAACTAAAATAGAGCATTTCTTCTGCGATATCAATTATTTTACAAAGAAATTTTTATTTTATACCACGGGCAAAGCCGTGCGGGTACCGCTAGTACAGTAATAAACTGTAAAATTGCTAATTTTACAGTTTATTACCGTTCATTTTGCAGTTTTAAACTGGAACCTCTGTTTCCAGTATTATACTGTTGTTTTTATAATATAAAACAGCTAAATTTTACGGCAATTAACTGTAAAATTTCTATTTTTACAGTAAGAAACTGTAAAATTGCTAGCTTTACTGTTTATTACTGCGCATTTTACAGTTTTAAATTGGAACCAGCAGCTAGGATTATACTGTAAAAACAACAGTTCATTTTTTGCAGTGTAGATTTCCTTTTTTTCTTCATTTCAATTTGTTTATAGCTCTTCAATATATCCCATACGAACTTTATTTTCTACCTGCACTTTCCAATCGATATCTAACATGGGAGTCACATTTACCATAATCCTTCTTTCTAATGGAAATAAATAGGAGTAACAGCAAATATTTATGTAATTAGTAAATGCAGAGCGTTCTTTTGTGTTCGTTGAAGTATACAGGGATGGGCGTTTTCAAAGTATATCGTTTGGGAAGATAAGGAAAATAACATATGCATGTAGAGAAATCGCATCGATTCTTTGATAGTATATCCTGTTTGCTATTTCATTGCGTGTTATTCCAATCAAAAACTGAAACATTCTCGAGTAAATATTGAAATTGAAAACTTCGAATTGCATCGGAAGTGATTTTAATTTTCTTAAAAGTCCCTACGAAAAAATATATTTCGTTTTAATACAAAAATGTTTCACATATGAAGTAATTCAAGTGTTCAATACAAAGTATTTCCAGAAATTGCTTGTTTTCTTCAATTTATTACGAAGGACTCGAAGTGGATTGCAGTTTCGTATAATTTTTTTTTCATGCATTCTTTCAGTAATTAAAATGTTTTTATGTCTAATAACTTTACCACATGTGTATTGTATTGTATTGAACTCACATAAAGAATTGAAATTTAAAAAATATCTAAGTTGAAAAAGTACTAATATTACTTTATTTTTCTCTTTTATTTATGAAAAATACTTACTTTTCTCAAACTAACAATATTTTGTCCAGTAATGCATTTACGATCCTGCAATGTTGTGAAATCTCGAGTGTAAATTTCGCCTACCCTTCTCTGAAGTTTAAGTGGAAATAATTCTCTGGCACTGCACTAAAAAATAGATGTTGTTCTTACAGCGTAATGCAGCTAATTTTACAGTAATTTTACTGTAATAAACTAAAATTGCTGATTTACAGCACTGGACAGTAAAATTGCTAGTTTAAAGTAATAAACTGTAAAAAATAAAATTTTATAAAAAAAATCTGGTATGGACCCCACACTACTTCCTTTTACGTGTAAATTTCTTAGTAGTTGCCTTAAGTGTTAAAAAAAGTGCTTGGAGTGAGCAAGGTGAGCATTCAAATATTTACTCCCCTAATATACCACGAAACAATGCAAAAAATATTTTACAATGGTTATTTTTCTAAATATTGCTGATTTTAAGATCATTCAGTAAATTTTTCGCAAAATATCGCCAATAGCGCCAAGTTGAACCCAAATTCAAGGAATAATTTTTTCGCCAAATTTGTCGCAAATTTGGCGATATGTCGCCAAGTTGGCGTCAAACACTTGGCGACCAAAAGCTTGGCGACATGTCGCCAAGTGGTGGCGCCAATTCATATCACTTGAGTCTGTATTGAAATTAACATTGATTTACCCCAAAAAAGGGGTAAAAGACCCCTTTGGGAACATTCGAATGCAATCACAAGGGGAGGTGCACAACTAGACCCCCCTCAGAGCCTACATACCAAGCTAGAAGTTTCTACGGCATATAGTTTTTGAGTTATACGAGCCACATACGCACATACATCCGCACATACACCCGCACATACATCCGCACATACATCCGCACATACGTACATACAGACGTCACGAGAAAACTCGTCGTAATTTACTCGGGGGTGGTCGAAATTGATTTTTCGGCTGTTTGTATGTTGTTAGGTACATATGCACGTGCTGACAGGTCGAAAAAACTACGCGACATTCATTCAGGGGTGAGCAAAGTCAAAATTTAGACTGAAATTTGAGTGAAATTTTTTTCGTGATCACAATACTTCCTTTACTACGTAAAAGGAAGTAAAAAGTAAAACCGACTTCAAAAACGCAGCTGAAAATTGCGCTAAAAAGTAAAAAATAAATTTATTCTTTGAACACCATCGATACTACTTTTAAACATGAGTTTTGAAGTCGGTGTCGAAACAGTTAATAAAATCATTCTTACCCATTGATTGTACCGTTTGATTGATTTTTAACTTCAAAAAACACTTGAAATTGAGAATGAAACATTTTTGTTGTTTTTATTATGAAACACTTAACCGAAGAATGGGTACGAATGATTTTATTAACTGTTTCAACACCGACTTCAAAACTCATGTTTAAAAGTAGTATCGATGGTGTTCAAAGAATAAATTTATTTTTTACTTTTTAGCGCAATTTTCAGCTGCGTTTTTGAAGTCGGTTTTACTTTTTTTTATAAAATTTTATTTTTATTTCATTCTTTTCAGTGTAAATGTATACCCGGAATAGTATCATGTTGCCATCGTGACGCTTCATCTCACTTTATTAAAGCGTTTGAAATTTTGAGAGATTGCTTCTAAAAACATTTTTTTTTCTTTTTAGGATTTATTTCTATGCTGATTTAATTACAACATTTTTAAATTTCTAGTTTTTCACCCGATTATGCGGCTAAAACTGGCCTACAGGTTAATCCGCAAAGTAACCATTTACCGCCGATTCATTAGTGTATCACTAATTTTAAAATTTAAAAGTTTAGGTGATGGGAGCCTGGAAATATATTTTTTAAAAAATTGGGGTACTCGGGACTAAATATATTCTATCAGTAAAACTGCGATATGCATGCCGCATAGTCGTTTGACGTAGACTGTGCATTTTTTTTCTGCTGCTTGAAAATCCACCGACTCCGTCGAGGCTCGAACTGAAGCTCTTGCGAATGAGAACCCAGCGTTTTACCGCTAGGCCACTCGATCGGCGAGCTATTGTGACCTAATAAACATCAAATCGCAAGAGTGTGCGCGTGAAATTTGAAATTCAATTCATGCGCAAAGAGGGTGCGCATGAACGGAATTCTAAAGATTTCCCTCAATTTCTTCAGGATTCCGTTCTTAAACCCCGCATCATGGGACCATGGGACCACCAGGGAGATGTACCCTTTCCAAAAAAAAAAAAATTATCAAAATCGGCCAATTCAGTAAAAAGTTATGCGTGGTCATACATAAAAAAAATATACCGGTCGACCAGAGAACCTCCTCCGTTTTTTCGTCGGTTAAAAATTGCTAGCTTCACTGTTTATTACTGTGCATTTTACAGTTTTAAACTGGAACCTTTGCTGCCAGTATATTGTAAAAAGATACTGTTATACCGTAATAACAACAGCATTATACTGTAGTTTTTACAGTATAATACAACTAATTCTATAGTAATATTGCTAATTTTGCCGTAAAAAATTATAAAATTGCTGGTTTTACAGCGTTAAGCTGTAAAAGAACTAGTTTTACAGTTTATTACTGTGCTTTTAGTTTTAAACTGGAACCTCTGCAGACAGTATTATACTGTAAAAACAACAGCTTATTTTTCGTAGTGTGCGTATAATGTTGAAAATGAATAAGGTTGAAATTGTTTGACTGCTTAATTTACATTACAGTTACTGACATTACATGACACTTAATGTTATTCAACCTTATTCAAGTGTTACATTCAAATTTATTAAACTAAACATTTTAATGTAAGACGAATTCTAACTTATATATAAAGTTTATATTATTTTACTTCTTACTCCACATAAATCGCAGATGATTCCCAGTTTCAAGTGTAATTCAGTTAGATTCCACATTCATAAACAAGCTTCTAACCAAGCCGCATGGCCTTGTAAAATACTAGTTTTGGTGAAAATTACGTCAGTTTAGAATAAATGAGGGAGATTTAAATGTTGTTTAATTTACTTTTTTTCAAACCCAATTTTGTCCTCCGACTTTGCGGTGTACATTTTTCAACTTGAATTATTTTTAACATTTATTCTTAATATTAAAAAAAAAAAAAAATAGAAAAAAATCATATTTTTAAAGAAATTCACAAACTTCAGGCCTCGTGCGGAACACCTAAACAATTTCTGATTAGACTGAAATTTTTTGTGGAATATGTGGGTAGGTAGGGGCAACTTTTTATCAACTTAGTAAATTGAATTTCGAAAAAAAGTTTTTTTCGATACACCCTAATGTTCATTCTTTGTTTTTCATAAACTTATTCTCTCCACGAAATATGAATCCATCTCTTTCATTTCGACATTGAACTGTATGAAGCTGAAATTTCTAAATTTCATATCGTATCCTCTCAAAGCATTACCGACCTCTCCTTACAATGAACTACTACTAATAAGTCATTGACTGCAATTAAAATAATTAGCATTTAGATCCAAGAGTCATTAGATTATCCGTTTTCGCTTTTCGAACTCATTCTGACTTTTGAAATATGGTTGTATGTCTGCATCTGAATTTATAACATTAGCATTAAATTGATAACTTTGAATTAGTAGCTTGGAAGGAAAATTATTTCATAGAAGTTCACTTCAGCTCATTTTCAAGAAAACGTTATCGATATTTTTTATTATATACAGTGCAAAAATTAAACTGTTGCTTTTACAGTATAATACTGGTAGCCGAAGTTCCAATTTAAAACTGTAAAATGCACAATAATAAACTGTAAAACTGAGAATCTTACAGTTTCTTACTGTAAAGTTAGAAATTTTACAGTTTATTGCCGTAAAATTTGGCTGTGTTATACTCTAAAAACAGCAGTATAATACTGGCAGCAGAGGTTCCAGTTTAAAACTAAAATGCACAGTAATAAACTGTAAAATTAGCAATTTTGAAGTTTATTACTGTAAATTAGCAATTATACAGTTTACTACTGTAAAAGTAGAAATTTTATTTTATTAATGTAAAATTAGCAATTTTTGCAGTTTATTACTATAAAATTAGCTGTATTATACTGTAAAAACATCTATCATTTTTTAGTGTGGCAGCCAAGGTTCCACTTTAAAACTGTAAAATTACTGATTTTGAGGAAAGAGACTATAATTGGAAAATTTTAGTTTATTACTGTGCATTTTAGTTTTAAACTGGAGCCTCTAGAGTATTATACTGTGAAGAAAAAGTTCATTTTTTGCTGTGTAGCGTACTGAAAATTTTGAAAACGTATTCATAGATTGATTACAAAAGTCCTTGCCAGTTAAAAGTGTTAACATCATTACAAAAAAGGGGTTCGAGAAAACTATATTTCAAGCACCAAAACCTTATAAATATGTCCCAAAAAAGGCAGAAAATAATCTGAAAAGTGACGAATTATGCTTTGTATTCAGCGCAAACTGTATCATATAAAAATATTTCTAACTTTAGACAGTACATTCCGTTAGCACAAAAGCAAGAATACTGATACTCTGACAATTGCTAGGGATATAAAGAGTTGGAGAACAGAAACAGACGAAAGCAAAATTTTGACAGCGTCAGAAGTTTCTTTTTTTCTCGATGAGATTTAAGTAGAAGTTAGACATAAAGTTCGCCAATTAAATCGTGAAAAAAAATAAATCAATCAATTCTAACTAAAAGATAAACTAATTTGAAGTTTAGAAATGTTTCCCTGTAATACGGTTTAATTCAGCTATTTATTTATAAATGAAAGGTCTTATTAGGAAAGGAAAGTAAAAACAGTATATTTTTTTGCTTTAATAAGAAATAGTCTAATCATTTGTTTGAATTTGTACGGGTCTTTGAAGTGTCCCTAATCCAAAATCCGCTGAGAGATTAAATTAAGTAAAACTAATTTTTTTTTTCTTAATTCTTTCGCACAATATCAGACTGAAAAATAGGAATATTTGTTTGCCCTGAGACTAAGTGGATCATTATTAAATCTTTTAAAGCTTCCATTTTTTTCAATGATCTTTAATCTTCTTTTGCAAAAACGAAAACTATTTGCTGTACGCAATGGACTAAAACATTACTTAGATTTTAAAGGTTGCGTTTTTCAGAACTTCAAGTATGCTCGAAACATTTTTTACCATATGTTAAAGTGGATATGGATTTGTTTGCCTTTTATTGAGTTCTTCAAATTACATTTGAAGAGAAGATAGTGTTTAATTTTTTTTATTGTTTTTGTTACTAATCTTCTAAAAGATAATCATCCCTTTTGTTGTTGCATTTGAAAATTAATTGGAATGGATAAAAGAATGTATAGTTTAGCGAAAACCCTGTGCTAAACTAAATTTAAAGAAGGAGATAAATAGCAAAATATTACTGAAGACAACGAATTTGAAAATGACGCTTCAAACGTGCAGCACTATTGTAGTTAAGGATACTACATAGACGAGCCAACACACCAAGATTAAGTTTCACCAATTTGGACCCAGCGCGTGTTGTGTCTTTCGTGAAGGTTGATGAGAAGTCTTTTCTGGCGAGTTTTCGCTTTTTGGTAATTTTTCGCTGAGCAATTATTAGCAGCACGTGAATTTGGCAAAACTTGGCAATGTTTCGAAACTTTGCTCTGGTAACCCTAGCTCCGCAACAATGAAAAGTTTTAACTGAAAGTAAATAAGTTGGATCAAAGTGGTCGACCTTAAGCTTGATGCAACTGCCTGTCTATACAGCGGCTCTGATTGTAGCTGTGAAATTTGGTACAAGTTAGTTTGAGCCTCGGAGAAAAAGAGCCCTTCGAAGCGTGTTAAAAAAAATATTTTTATCCATATTTATTGAAGTTCTTTTCTTCGGATGAGAGTGGTATTTTCATGTTGTTCTAATTTTAACGAGCTGTTTCTTTAAATTACATTTTCTGCAGCAAAACTGAAAGCAGGTGTTTCATTTTGTTCTACTTGTGTTTAATCTGATACTTCTTAACACAAGAGTAAAATCGTCACGAATCTCATAACATTATGAAGCACTCTTCAGAGGTTGGGGGGCGTTGGGGAGCAGGGGCGGAGCCTTCTAATACTATAAAACTAATCTCTACTAATGTCTCACTTTCTGATTTCGGAAGAAAAGTATAGAGATATCGAGTAGCGTTCAACGATTTACCAGTTAAATTAGTTCTTGATTATTTCTTCTCAAATATCAAGAATTAAGTGTTAGAAATGCTACTTTAATACCTGTTCCTCAGAACAGAATATATCTTGGTCCCCAATTGTCTAAATATTAGTTGGAATTGATAATTGACTTTTCATTGATGAAAATGAGTTGCCATGATTCATTGACCCTACGCGATTGGTTCTAATTAAATTTAGCTGCTGTCAGAAATAACATGAAGCTCTGGTAAAAACTTACACATGGTTTATAAATGAGTTGCACTTCAAATCATTCTTACTTAGATACTGTTATTGGAACTTAATTTTAACAAAAACATTTAAAATGCTCCTTTAAATTTAATCGATAAAAAACAGTCTGAACTCGAGGAAAGCTGCAATTTTTCTCACTAGATGGCAGCCTTGAAAAACAAAAAACGTATTTGCCAGAATATGAACTGTATATGCGGTCAATCCTTAAAACACGAAGTAAAGAAAATTATTTACCCATTTCGAAAGCGGAAATTAAACTCTCGTATTCTTCAATGACATTAGCAGCAAAACTTACCACTCAACTCTACTCGACAGGTGGAAGAGCGATAGGGTGATACCCTCTTGTTTTTTCTTACGCCTACACCTCCCGTCATTGTTCGCTTACTTAATTTTCCATTAAGCTTATAATTCTTCCAATACTACGATCTGTACCAAATAAGCTGTACCAATAAATCTGTACCAAAATTATTTAACAAATGAAATACTCTCCCAATCTAACACCATGGCACGAACGCAATGCACACCAAAAACAATCATTTATACACTGCGACGGATTCTGTGAATTGTAACTCTTCCACCAAAATGCGGGCGATTGCCAAGATTCTGCAGCCTGAGTTTACACAACTACTAGGATAATTAGGCAAACATCAAGCAGGACATTATGCTTCTAATTGCTAAAGATGGAGAAAGGTGTAACAACAATCCACTACTCAGGAATTTAGACTGTTGTATTCTGAGATCACGAGTGGGCGAATTATCTTACGTGTATACAATTTCCTATGTTTTGAACAAGAACGCACTGTTAAACATTACATAAATACTTTAAAATATTCGTACATTTGACGAAGGTTGCTAAGAAATAAATTATGCTACATCCCTTTTAGAAAACTATCTGTTTAGCTCGAATTGAGCTTTTTCTTTCTATCGGATTAAAGGAAACAAAAAAAATTTTTCATAAATGTTTTTTCAGTTTTCTTCGTAAAAATCAAAAAAGTATTCGACAACCAGATTCAATTGGAAAAATAAGCAGTTGTGGAAATCCAATTTTAATGATAAAGGGGGAGAGAGGGGGTGGGCGGTAGGGATGCACCGATTAATCGGCAGTACCGATTAATCGGCCATAATCGGCCACTTTGCCGATTATTAATAATCGGCAAAATTAGGCCGATTAATCGGCTGAAAAATATTTTTCAGATGTTATTCTTTAAAGTATACTTTCACTAGGAAATCATGACGAATAATTTTATTAACAGTAATAATAATCCTCACAGTTGATATAAAGATTTTTTTTAATTAATTCTCCTACTTTGAATAAATACACATAGACAATGATGCAACATTTTTCATGTGGCGATCGTTTTCTCCTTAGCACAGTGCTTTCAGATAACCTCTAATGTTCAAAGAATAAAAATATTGAATTAAATTGCTACTAATTACTAAAATGTATCAATTAAAAGTACTCCTAAATTAGGGTGTTCACCACACACTCCCCTTCCCATCCTTTTTTTATAAATTTTTATTTCCAATTAACATAACTAACAATGTGTTAATAATATTATTGACACTAATATGAAAATTGGTTCGTAGAAATTTGATAAAATATTGAAATTATTCTGTGAAAACTAGGAAAATGGAAAAAAAAATCTTCTCCCAGAAATAAATTACTTACTATTTCTAAACTTGGAATTGTATAAGAGATAAAAAAACAGTGATTTTAAAATTGGTAGTGGAAAAACAATTGTCCTTATCATTAATCGGCTCAACCGATTAATCGGCCGATTATCAACAGCCAATTAATCGGTAATCGGTAATCGGCCAATTTGCTTATCGGTGCATCCCTAGTGGGCGGCTAAACTTTTTAATGCAATGTATATGGTGTTTGTAAAATATTAACACATAGGGAAAATTTATTTTAAAAAATAAGATTTATGTAATGTTAGTTGGGGTAAATGGGACCCTTTTTTGAACAGTTCGTTTATAAAGCCTCATCTAAAAGTTTTGAAAGAAAAAAATTTACTCATCTTTATTTAAATGAAAGGCCAGCATTTTTTAAAAAAGGAGTTGTCGTCTTACTTGATGACGTAAAATAGACTTTAAATGTCCCATTTCAAAATTCTAAAAAAATAAAAATGTATTCGCTTGTTGTTCGTTTTTACCCTAATTTTGTGTTTGCGCCATCTATGCGTTTAAAAGGCATATTTTTAATGTAAGGTTTATGTGTTAATTATTTCATTGAAGCAATGTGTTTAAAACAACAGTTAGATAACGTTGCATTATATTTCGAAACGTATACATATAGCGCAAAAAAAGTAATTTGTAAGACATTAGGAATTTAATTGTTAATGATAATCGAAATCTTCCAATTTCTCCAAGTCACTAGAAATAGATATGGAGTTTTAATATTCGACATAGCGATAAATGAAGCGTGTTAAAATATTTGTGAGAAACATCCGAGTTACTAATTTCAATTTCGTAATCAAAATACAGTTTCACTTGCGCTTAGAAAGCAATAAAAGCTTCTGATTTAGTCATTATCCTCTACTCTTAAATAATGCTCTAGAAATCTGCAAGATTAATAGTTTGAGAATTAATAGCTTAGAATCTTTGCAATGGTGTCGGAAATTGAAAAATTAACTGAAAATGTTTGAATTTCGATCAATGAGGAATAAGTCACTTCGAAGAACGTTGCATCTGCATGGTTCTGTCACCAGAAATTATTATATAAAAAATTTTTGCTTTCACATTTGAAAATTCAGTCCCATTCAATAATATAAAACATTAATTTTATTGTGTTAGATTAAACATTTTTCGGGATGCTGGGTACTTTTTCTTTCGTCTTTTTTCCTTAACTTATTATTATTTTTTTTACCTCACTGTTAAAGTTGCATTAAGTACGACGCAAATTACGTATGTTACTTTTTGATTAAGAGTAACAAAGCATTTTCCACATGCTTAGGGGTCATTCCATAAAAATATCAACCACAGGCGAAGAAAAAAAAATACCGAAGTGAAAAAAGTATCAAAAAATAAATAAATAAATACACTGCTCGACATTGAAAATGCAACACCAAGAAGGAGTGGTCAGAAATTCATGCAAATTTTACCGTAGACGCACGTCACTGAGTTATGCAAATGATATGAAATGCGCAGCTCTCCGACGCACGTGAAGTAAGATATAAGAGAATGAAGTTGAAAAGTGGGCTATGTTCATGTTGGTTTTTCTGCCAGACTAATTATCGGAGAAATTTGGTTTCTGTCTCGAAGGATACGTGTGATAGAAGGAAAAGGCCACGCCGTCCTCAACGAAGACACTTCCAGCATATAGACGACTTTACAAGGGGTATGGTGATCGGACTGAGAAGGGGAGGTTGGTCCATACGTCAAATTGCAGCTGATACCCACATGGATGCAAGCACTGTGCATCGGCTGTGTCGGAGATGGTAGGAAAGAGGAAATGTAGCCACATTGAGGGGTGCAGGTGCAGCCAGAGTGACGTCAGACCGCTTGGATCGACGGATTCACCGACAAGCTGTGGCGGACCCGCAAGTCACTTGTACGTCGATTCTGCAGCACGAGCAAGGTACCCTGGATGTTCCTGTGTCAACCAGAACCATTTCCCGTCGACTGGTTGCACGTGGCCTGCAATCACGGCGCCCGCTAAGAAGACTGCCATTGACCTCACAGCACAGACTCCAACGTTTGGAATGGTGCCGGACCAGAGCGACGTGGAAGGCAGAATGGCAAACCGTAGTGTTCTCAGATGAATCCCGCTTCTGTTTGTCCAGCGATAGTCATCGCATACGTGTGTGGCGTCGACGTGGAGAAAGATCGAATCCGGCAGTAACTGTGGAACGCCCCACAGCGCGACAACGTGGCATAATGGTTTGGGGCGCTATTGCATACAATTCCGTATTACCTCTAGTTCGTATTCGGGGCACTATGACGGCCCAACGATATGTAGATAATGTGCTGCGGCCGGTGGCAATCCCCTACCTTCAGGGTCTGCCAAATGCAATTTTTCAACAGGATAACGCCCGGCCTCACAGTGCTCGAATCAGCCAACATGCTCTACGAGGTGTACAGATGCTTTCCTGGCCACCATACTCTCCTGACTTGTCACCAATCGAACATGTGTGGGACGTGATTGGACGCCGTTTGCAGAACCTGTCACTGCCTCGTTCAAAGGACGAACTGTGGCAAATGGTTGAAAGGGAATGGAGTGCCATCCCTCAGGACACCATCCGCTGGCTTATTGACTCCATGTCTAGACGTGTTTCTTCGTGCATCGCTGTCCGCGGTGGTCCTACTTCTTACTGAGCCGACGCATTCCTCGCTCTAAATTTTGCTTATTTATTTGAAATAAATATCACTTATTGTTCCATGCTGTCTCTGTCTTCTTACCAAATTTCATCAATTTCTGACCACTCCTTCTTGGTGTTGCATTTTCAATGTCGAGCAGTGTAAAAATCATACAACATAAGAAGTTTAAAAAAAAATGAAAAAGTATTGTAATTATCACTGAGATTAGCCATAATAAATAGTTTGTAGTGTGTCTACTGCTTGTTATTCGATGGTTACGTTAGTCACACTCCATCTTGAGTAAAAGTGACACTTAAGACTAAAAAAAAAATTGAGATTTAATAAATGTGTTTTATGTTTTTAAAGGACAACTTTACACATTTTTAAAATGTATCATTCAATTTTTAACACTTCCTTAACTTTGAGAAATTTTTCCATCATAACATGAGCATTAATTTTCAGGGTTGCAAAAATGTTACGTTAGTCACACTGCTAGTTTAGTTGAAAAAATATCTACTGTCGGTAATTTTGTTTTAAATTCTTAGCAAAAAAGATACGTAGATACCATGTACAATGTGAATCCACCAGCATAACTAAAAAATATTTTTCATCCTTTAAGTTACAAGTAAAAACAGTTACAAAATCAGCTCTGAATGTTACGTTAGTCACTATGGAATGACCCTTAGGCTTAATTCACTTGCAAAACCATTTCAGAATTTAAAAGGTTTAATGTGAAATTTTGTACCATTTCGTCAAAAACGGCGTCTCTCCGGGAGAACCAACTAGCATAAGTCAACGGATAGAACCGAGTAGGATTGTAATAGTTAGAAAGTATGTCAGGAAATGAAAATGATTATGAATAGAAATTCGAGTTTGGTGCGTCGCATTCCTAGTCAATGACTTTAAACGTTTCCAGCCATCTGGGTGTGAAATGATAGCAATTGATGAGCATTCACTTTAATGATTTTTAGGGAGGAAGTTTCCGAACTGTTAAAATGAATTTTCGCGCTGTTTTGAAAGTTTTAAATATCATTCATATTGAAATGGGACTCATTAAAATATTTCCAGTCATTCTGCTTTGTCATTAGCCTTCCCTATTTTCTTAGATTGGTTTGTTGAAAATTTATGAAAATTAACATATATATTAATGGAATATTTCATAACTTTTAATGTAAATAAACTTTGCTCTTTTTGAATTGTATCTAGCATATTTGTAAAATATTTCGAGACAAAAGGAGCTGGTATTGATTATACGATGAAAATTATTTTGTAATCATCACTAAAGAGGTTGATTGTCAATTTATCGTAATCAGATTTGATTTGCATGAAGAAACAAATATAATCAATGCTACTCCAATGTTAAAACTTTCCTGTCGATAATTCGATTCATTAAACATTGTTAACAAGCTCATAGATAGTGTCTAAAACATGGGTTGACAGAATTTCTTGAGCTAAAATCTTTTTTTTCCCTTCAAATGTGTTAAACGTCTCTTTTAAAGGGGTATCCTGCTTTGGAAATAAAAAAACGATTTTTTTTCAGAATTTTTTTTTGAGAATTTAAAAAAAGATAAAACATTTTTCTGGAGAAAAATATTCACATGCAGCCGATTTTTACGCACGTTCGTGCAACTGCTGTTTTCAATCGGTGAGAGAGATGTAGCTCGTCATTTTCATCTGAAACAAGAATACCAAACCCGATTTTAATTTCATGTATCTTTATTTTATTTAAATTTTAAAAACAAGTCTTAACATCGAATATTTATAACAAGATGAAATTATTATTTTTTTTTCCACAAAAAGCACTCTTTTTCTCAAACCTGAGTAAAAAGTCTTATTTCGTAATTTTTTAGTTACAGTCGAGCCCGCTTAATGGAATAGCCAATTTGTCACGGAAAATTATTCTAATAAGCGGGATATTCCATTATCCGGGATTCCATCCACACGACGTTCCAACTTGCATTTAAACCAAGAAAGCATTTAAATTTGCCTTAACCACAAGTATATTCATCAACAAGTATATAACAATTAACTTTAGACATATTAATTAATGGAAATTTAAATATATTAATTAATAATACTTTAAACATTTTAAAATTTAGAAATTCAATTAAAAATGACCTTATTAAATGACCAGGAACGTTACAGGCCCGTTTCTCAGCAAACCAGCGAAGGAGAGCAGCATCTTCAACTTTTGATTCTTTACCTGTGTATTTTCTCTTTTGATTAAGGTTTTTGTTTAATTTTCAGTCGCTTAGAATTTTTTCTTTATTTTTCAACAATTTCAAAACTTGAGATGTCGATATCTCGAACTTTTTTTTAAGTTGTAACTGCGTACATTTACATTAGCATTTGAATATTTAATAAAAATTCACTTTTTCTTTCAAAGTAAGATCTTTTCGCTTAGAAGACATTATGAAGAGACAAGCACATGTACAGCCGAAGCAAAATTGGAAAATGATTTCAGAACATCAAAGTAGACTTATCGTTGCGCTTCTCGGAAGAGATTCGTCACAGCTTCGTCTTCTTCCCCGGTCCTTACACCTGTTGGTTTGCCCATTACTCCTTTATTCTCTTATCTCTCCTTTGGGTCCCTAGAGGTAAAGCTTATTCGAAACTTATTGTTCATTCTCTGAAGCAGAAGGAACGATACACAGTGGGGGCGACAAACAGTATACAATACAACACTAGGGAAACATTCCTTTCAAATTCCAGGAATCGCTTTTCTTGCCCCTGCACCCTTTCAACGAAGTGACAAAACATTATTTGGAAGCCGTCCATAAGCTTCAATCATTATTGCTCTTTACTGGAGGAAAAATCCGGAAAAAAGGGTTGGAAATGGAAGGAGATCGACATCAGCGTGGCTAAAAATTATTCTTTTAACCGGGATTGCTTCCTAACATGATATTCCTTTAACCGGGAAATTTAACACAGAAATGATTTACTACGGTTCGGGACATTAAAAATGTATTACATTAAGCGGGATATTCCATTAACCGATATTCCATTAAGCGGGTTCGACTGTATTTTTAGTTCATACAGAAGAAAAATACATGAAAATGAAAGTGATACATGGTTTTTTTTTTTTCAGTTGAAAATGTCGAGCTCCATCTGACCCACCGATAGAAAACAGCCGTTGCACGAATGTGCATAAAAATCGGTTGCATGGGAATATTTCTTCCAAACAAAAACAAAAAATGTTTTTTACTCATCTTCAGACATGTTATGAAATAATCTAAAAAGTTCGCTAAACGTGATTTTTTCTTTTTAGCCTCAAACAATTCCCCAATAAATCTATTTTTTGAGCTTTCAAAAAGCAGGATCCCTCCTTAAGCGCCAAATATATAACATGCATCCAGTAAGGCTTCCCAGTAAGGTCTCATAAGAAAAATGTGCTATCACATTTAAAGGGGCAAGTGAATAAAGGTGATAAGTGACAATTGATATATACAGAAAAGTGCGAAAATCTCTATAAGTTACTTTTAGAAAGCTAAGATACAGTCATAGAAATATTTAGTAACTAAGAATCTGACCCCGTTTTACCCGTTAAGAAAAAAAAATTAAAAAAATAACGCAACATTTTTTTTTGAAAGCTTTTTCTAGAAATAAAAAAAAAAGTCACATTTCACCTTAATCCACTTGCCCCTTCATTTAAGGTCTTTCTTTTTTAGGCACTGTGGTGGTGATGGGGGGGGGGGATTCGATGTCTTTCTTGCTGTCCGTCAGAATGTTAGATGTGAAATACTCTGAATATCAGTTGTGTTTTATTTCTTCCAGACACTCCAAGCACAGAAGAAACGATTTTTGCCACCTGGTGAAACGGTTATACCCTTAGAACATGACGAAACAGGAAGTAAGTGTTTAAGACAAACGTTCTCTGTACTTCATAGTGCAAAATTATTTATTCCTACTTAAGTATTTAAGTTTACAAATATGGAAAAGCACGTATATTGTTCACGCACTGAGCCAATGGGTAGTTAAATTGAATGAAACGACACAACCTTTAAAAGGTTTTCAAACCCTAATAATACCTCAGTTAACAAAGTGTATATTTTACATTGTAATGATTTCTTTTAATTTTAAAAATAGACCTAGAAATTTTTCAAGGGAGGGGCGATTGATGTCATTATGTATCCTTTACTACATATGGTTTTCAAGTGTTGACTTCATATGTTTTCGACTTTAATTGCGAAACGTATATTGAGAAGAGCCTTAAACCTCCCTTCTGGTAGCCTCAATGATAGTCTAGAAATGTCTTTCTTGAACTTCAATATTGAAAATTTTCCAGTGGTGAGTACCTCAAAGAAGAGGTGATCTCCCCTATCGCCCCTCCCATGTATTAATCCATGTTTAGAATTCAGACGCCTTTACGCGAATTTCAATTCTTCTTTTCCTTCATTGTAAAAAATGAATGCTGTTTTTACCGTATAATACAGCTAATTTTATAGTAATAAATTGTAAAAATTGCTACTTTTATTTTTACAGTAATAAACTGTGAAATTGCTACTTTTGCAGTACTAAACTGTAAAAATGCTAATTTTACAGTAATAAACTGTAAAATTACTAATTTTACAGTTTATTACCTTGCATTTTACAGTTTTAAACTGGAACTTCTGCTGCCAGTATTATACTGTTGTTTTTACAGTATGATACAGCTAAATTTTACGACAATAAACTGCAAAATTACTAACTTTACAGAAAGAAACTGTAAAATTTCTAGTTTTAGAGTTCATTACTGTGCATTTTGTAGTTTTAAATCGGAACCTCGGCTGTCAGTATTATACTGTAAAAACAACAGTTCTTTTTTTTCGCAGTGTTCTGCACCAGTTTCTTTCACAAATATGTTTGCCATTTACAGAATGCATCTACGTGAAATCTGAAGAGGGCGTCTACTTGTTCTCTTCTCCGGGGTCTCCCCAGGTGTGCGGGCTGTACGTGATCGCTGATCCCCAGCACACCGTTCACTTCACGTTCCACGAGTTCCGTGTCTCCTGCGAAAAAGGAGGGCTTCTTTCGGTGAGTGGTGTTTCCAATTTATCCACCCTTTCCTTCTGTTATCTTTGACGTTATAAGAATTTTTTGATAGTATTTTTAAATTTATCAAGTGTGGCTTAATATATTTTTTACTAGATTATTACCCGGCGTTGCCCAGGTACTTATTGAAAATGCTCGCAAAAAGAGTGCCTCACATGCTATTTTCTCTTTATGTCAACTCGTAAGTTATTCTAATTGTACATGATAAGTTCGAACCCCGAACTTATCACGTGCAGAAGTCGTTCAAAGCAATCGCATTTAACTACTTACAATGTATTTTGTAATAGAAAATTCTACGTAACAAAATATTTCATTTTTCCCTTTTCTCCACCGTTTTTGAAGGTGAAAATGTCCACCATTTTTTGCAAGTGCAAAATGACTGCCAAGAAAAAAAAATAAATAAATAAAATAAAATAATGTTTCAACGAGGTTTTGTTGCAAAATACATTATTCCTTCTTCGTGTAGAATACTTTTCAGAACAAATTTCCTATTTGTTTCTTTGGAAACAGGTAAGCTATCTTGTGATTATAGTTATTTGCCCCACATTCCCCCACTTTTAAATTCAAACTATTTAAGAAATGCATTCATGTTGTTCTTTTTTGAAGTTAAATTAAAAGGGCGAATTTCTTTATCCATTCAATTATCCTCTTGCTGTTTTAAATTTTCAAAATACGTAAAAATTGAAAGAATAATAAAATTAGCTCATGATAAAGACAATACAAAAATGCTCTCTTGTTTACAGCGGAGAGTAAAGCAAGGAGCCAAATAAATAATTGCCTTTCCTTTTTTAAAACTCTGACAGCATTGCGGAAAGCCGTAATTTGAATTTTAATTGAAAGTAATTGCATCGTTAATTTACATTTTTTCAATTGTAGTTAATTATTGGTTTTTATACTAAGCGAACTTTGCAGCGTTAAATAAATAAAAGAAGTTCTAAAGCAACTATTTTTCAACAATATATTCTAAAACCGTAAATTTAATTAAATTTTGCTTTTCTTTTGAAACTGAACAAGAGAAAACTAAAAGCAAAAAACAGTTTGTTGTACATTATTTCACTGTATTTTACTTGTTTTTTATAATCAACTAAACGAGCCTACTTTCAGTCTACCAACATCGGCGTTTTAGCATCTAATTAATAATTGCTTTAATAACCTAAGATTGCAGCTATGTGAAACATATTCGTTTAATATTTAATTTGACTTAACGAACAAAATATGCTTCTTACTTAAAGAAAAATCTGGTGAAATAGATGCGAAGAAAATAAAAAGTAAAATAGTAATAATAAACAAGAAACTAAGGTAGCAGCGCCTATAAACAATAGAAAATCAGCTAATGTAGCTCTACCGTAAGAAAAAATCGTTAATCGCTATTAACCCATTTATGCCCAGTAGCCTAAAAACGAGACGCTTGTTAGTTACTGTATACAAAAACCTGCAATGGGTATATCATTTAACTAAAACTGTTTCTCAAAAGTTAAATAGTCCTTCTTCTTGAGAAAACCAGTTAGAGCTACTATTTGGACATCAGAGTTTATTTATTGACAGCTATTTTCAGACGAATCAGTCACACAACGATCCAGCATGGGTAGTAACAGAAAGTAAGTATTTTTTGCGCACTTATTTTTCATAAAATTAAATTTTTTAAAAATTATTTGGTTAAAATGGATCACAGATGCCTTCTGTAATGTTACGTTGCAAAAGTAAAGTCAAGTAAGGTCGTATTTTGATCACATGCCTGCCTAGTGTCCCATAAACAGGACGTTAAATAACTTAATAAATATGGCAACGGTGATCTATTTTACGCCTAAAATGTATGTAAACTATTCCAAGTAAGAGTTTTAAGCAGATGAAAATTGGAAAAAAATGTTTTAAAAAACTTGGCATAAATGAGTTAAATCTGCAGCGGACACATTTTTTCCAATTATTGATATATATACCTAACACTTTGTGTGCTTGTATATTTACTATGTCAAAAAGCATAAAAAATAGGTGCAAAAACAATGAATACTTTTTTTGAAATTTAAAATAAAAAAAAATAACAAACTTACCTTTTTATTGTTAAACTTACCTTATTTACTGAAAAATTAATATAAATTTTCATTTTCAGCCATATTTTATATCATATCTTATAAAACATTACGTGTAATGCATAAATTTATACAATCATGCCTAATGATTGGAAATTAAGTGGAAATTCAAAGCTTGAAAAAAAAAAAAAAAAAAAAAGAAAAAAGAAAAATGGAGCGCATGGAGCAATTTGATATTTTGTTAACATTTTTTCAAATTTCAAATTTCAAAAAAAGTATTCATTTTTTGCACCAAGTTTTTAAAATGCTTTTAGACATAGTAAATATGCAAGCACGAAAAGTTTTAGACATTTCGATCAATAATCGAAAAAAAAAAAAAAGTAAAAAACATTTTTTTATGTCCACTGTAGAAATAAAAGAAAGAAAAGTAGACAGAAAAGAACTAAAGTGTAAGAACACATTAAAATATATTTTATTGAAAAATATATCATTAGCAGTTCTTACTTTTGTGTTTTGGGTAAAAATAGAGTGCCTCACATTTTATTTTCTCTTATTGCCAAAAATAAACATATCAACTTAAACATTTGTTACCGAAGCACTCTCTCCGTTAATGGTGTCATCGTTGATTGAATCGAGTGAAGAATTACTTTAATAACCCTTTATTGGTAGAATTAACGAACATCATTTAAATCTAACATTATTTTCTACGCAAGGAAAAAATCTAAAGGAAACCTAATAATTGTGAAGTTTACTGCTAGGACAATGTTAGTTTACCTCATGTTTAAACAAAATATCTTTACTGATTTTATGATTAAGTAAATTAAAAGTTTCAGATTTCAATGGAATTGTGAAAACCTCCTTACTTTCCCTGTTTTACACTGTAAAAATTTTTGTTTAACTTTACTTTATAAATACGGTGGCAGCAGTTCTGCCTCCACTGTTATGGCATTACATAATCGATATACTGTCTGTTTGCGTATTGTGCACCTAGGAGCCACGGACACTTTCATCTGAAAAAAGGGAGATAGGTATAGGATGCGCACTACCCGATGCTTTCAGCTTTTGTTCGCTTACTACTTCCTCGTTGCTTTTCCCTCTTATTTCGAGAAAGTCCGAAGGGACTTGGCGCGTGCGCAGATGTCTCGGAGGTCGCACGAAAAAATTTTAGACAGTATCTGGTGTAAAGTAATACATCACTTGTGTAAGGTTATGCCATGGCAATGTAACTATAGCGTAACGTTTCACCGATTTCTGTGTGTGTAAAGTTACACCAGAATTCTCTGTCAAAAGAAAGAAGAAGAAAAAAGAGGATTTATCAAGCTGGAAGATTACTTTCAATTGTTCGTTAAGTTCATGCTTATCAGGTTCATTCCTTCTCACTACTAATTAATTATGCATAAATTCATAAGTTATTTTAATTATACAAGATAAGTTCAAACCCCGAACTTACCACGTGCAGAAGTCACTCAAAGCAATCGCATTTAACCACTCGGCTTGTTAAGGGACATCTTGGTTTCGTTCATAAGATTTTAGGAGCTCTATGCCGATGTTTGTCTTAACACATGCGCTTAAAATAAAAACCCAGTCATTCGAACGCTTGGTGGAATTTTACTCCTGCTGCGAGAAAATTTCCTCCCCCAATCAGAGCTTTCTTAACCCTTTATGTCCCAAATTAATTTAGCAATGGATTTTTATACATTTTTTTTCAGTTTTTGAGTTGAAAATACGTCAAAAAACAATGATAGCGAGTAAAAAGCTTTGAAAATCAGTAGGGTCTAAGGCCCCCTACGCCTTAGGGCCCCTAAGAAAACTGTTTCCGATTGCAGGTACCAACTATCGACCTCTCAGCAGAGTACAAGGAGTGGTACCTTCAAGTACCAGCATGACTCCATCCATTTAGAATTCATAATATTAAGTTAATATAAGCGGTATTTCTGAGTCCCGTCGGGGCATAAAGGGTTAAAATCGAAACAGCTTACTCCAGAAGTTGTGTAAAGTTACACCCATTAACCCATTAATGCCTATCGTTCTTTTTAGGGACGGTTCAAAAAGTGTTTGAATTTACCAAAACTGAACATTTCAACCAAATAATAGTGTTCAATTATTACTTTGGTATTGCTTCAATTCATTACTTACAGATTGCAGCACATAACCATTGCAAAGTCTCTTCTGTAGCCGTGTAACCTAACAAGTATACAAAATATCTTTTCAAAAAAAATGTCAGGCATTAATGGGTTAACAATGGTAACCTTACGCAAGTCTTTTAGTGTAGTATTTGCTAACAGGCAGCGATTATTCTACTCCAACTGCATGCTTAACTTTTCAGGTTGTGGATGGGTGGGAGCTCAACGGTCAATTCTTCCCCGGAAACGAAGACCATCCCAAGCCTCCAGAAAAGCGTTTCGCCGAATATTGCGGAGAGAATAGACCATGGAACACGATTTCGACTTCCCAAAATGTCGGTCTTCTGGAATTCAGGCTGCCAGCCAAAGGGGATGGATTTACTGTGTCGGTCACATTTAGCCAGAATCCGAAACGTAAGTACAGAAATTAGAAATGTATTCGTCTTTTATTATTCTCCGAAATTGCGGAGAAAATAGATCAAGGAGCCTAAATTTTTTCAGGGGATTTTATTCAGTTACCTTCTAGACTAGGGTAGAACTAAGCATGTAGGGGAATGTGGGGCAAAGTGAAATAGTTAAGATTGCTGACCTATTTCGAAATGAACGCGTCGGAAATTTGTTCTGAAAACCATTGTACATGAAGATTGAATAATGTATTTTGTTTGACAACTTGCACTGAAATACTATTTTAAATTTTTGGCAGTTATTTTGCACCTTCAAAAACCATGGGGAAAAGTGAATAATACAATATTTTCACAATGAAAAATTTTCCATTTTATGATTAACAGTAATTTTCATCGAATGAACGTGCAAACAAACAAATAAATAACTTATTAATGAAAAATAAACGAGTAAATAAATAAACACATTATTGAACTCATTAATTTATGAGAAAAATAAATGAGTGAATAGAATAAAGAACGAATAAAAATATCAATGAACGAATGAATAAATAAGTTAATTAATAGGTAAAAGAATGCACATTAATTAACAAATAAAGAAATACGTTTGTGATTAAAAAAATGCATAAGTAAACGAAATTAACTATTTCATTTTGCCGCATCCACTTTGCCCCGCGTGCACTTGACAAATTACATTGAACATTTAAAATCAAAATTCGCTTAATATAAACAAAATAAGCATTGTACTGGATACCAGTGGATATCAATCAATATATAAAACGATGATTACAAAAATTTTATAATTGTATCATAACAAAAAATATTTTTGAAAAAACATAAATATTATAATAAGTGTATCAAATTTGGAAAAGGACTTGTATAATTTATTTCGTTGATCTTTAGATCTATCTATTTGTTGACAGGAATAGACTGTATATCTAGGGACTTTGTTAAAATATTGCTAGATAGGTGGTGCTGCAAACTGTGGAAATATACGTGCCATTTCACTTTGCCCCACATTCCCCTACTTACCTTTTGTGGTAAAAATTATAAATATTTATCTGCCAGAAAAGATTAAATACCTGGAATCCTGAAAACAGCATCAATTGTAACTGTACTTTAAACACGTAAGATACATACCACCAGAATATTCTGCCTTTTTAAAAATGAATACCAACTGAATTGTTGTAACACGCTCCGCTCTCTTCCATCACAAAGGGCTTATGATTTCACTCATGTCATTTCAATTATGTGACACGATCTTTAATTTACATCTTAACATTTTTTAAACTGATAATCATCAGAGACATTACATATGTTTTGACGTATTAATCAGTTTTCAAATAACAAATTAATCTGAAATTCTGGAAATCAAGTAATTACTTTTAATTTACTTGGGAATCCAAACGTCAGCTTAGAAAATCAAGAAGCTAGACAACTGCATACAATATATTGAGCTTTCATCTTTAACTTTTAGTTAAACTCTTACAACACTAATGAAGGCAATTATCGCATTTTAAATACGGCTGAAAACTGTACGATCACATTTAAACTGGAGATGATGACCCCCATTTTGATGACGAGAGCTCCGAGCAACAGCTTAATTAGAAAAATTGATCGATAGAGGGAAAATTGTTTTTCTATTCCCTAATTCTCGGGTTATTAAAACGTTATTTAATGCCTCGAATTAAGGAGGAGGAAAGTAACTTCGTAAAACTTCCAGTTCCCAAGAGGTGCCAAAAAATGTGAAGATTTCTGAAGCGTTGATTACTTGTAGAGGAGGATTCTGATGCATTTCGCTGCGCATGGGTAGAAAATTTAAATGTGTTCTGAAATTATTTTCTGCCTTTTGGTTAGATGTTAGATCATTTTATGCTTTGTGGTTCACTAATTGATTCAACAGCACGCTGTGGTTTAGTTTCAAATCAATTAAGCGTTTTACAATTTTAAATATTTTTACTTTTGCGTCTGATAAAGTCCTTGAAAATTTTTTTTAAAGTGATGTGTTGCAGAAATCTAATACTTTTTTGAAGCTGTAAGTATTGTATATAAGAAAGGTTGAATATTAGACAAAGTACTGCAACTTCGATTTTTTGTTCTGTTAATGATTAATAATTAATATTATTTAATTTCATTGAGTCATTGATGAAATTGGAGACCATTTGATCTCACAACAGGAAATATTTTTATTCTTCATTCAAATTTCTTAGAGTTTTCAATGAAACTTACTTTGGAAATAAATTTACAAGTTGAAATAAGACCAACCAGTGATATGAATCCCCCCCCCCCGTCTACTCAAAGCTCGTTATGTGTGTGTATGTGCTTTTTGATTAAGGTTTGAAAAGTTTATTTTAGATGGATTGTACATTTGTAACTTCCTTCTATGCATTTTCAAAAAGAAAACGTCTAAAAAAGGCCGTGTTTGTCGCCCGCTTGGTGATATTTATTCACTGGATTGGAGCAGTCTCTCTCATTTCAACTCCAAAAAAAAAAAAAAAAAAACCACGCAACACAGTAAATCTTCTCCCATTTGTTTTAGAAATGATTTTTAATCAAAATATTTTCATTGTCATGTGCCAAACGCTCATTTTTAACGATGTTATCAGTTTTTTAAATTAAACTAAGTAATTATTCCTCGATTGGGCTACCCCACACGATTAAACCACTTTCAGTGTTTTAAATTTTGCAACAGAAGAATTCTTTTAAAAGATCTTTATTAATAAAATAAATACTTTTAATAGACAAATTTGTTAACTTTAAATTCTATGTAAATATTAACTTTTTTATACTTCATTTTGCAGCGTGCAATGCTGTTTTGCAACAACCCTCTGGAGTCTATACACTGAGGAACTACGGACAGAGAGTCAACTGCACCATGTCCATCATATTTCCAGAGACTTTCCAAATTCTAGCGAGCAGTGTTGGACGCCACTCCACCCCTATCACTGGAAGGACAATGGACGTGGAAACTGGAATCGTTAAAAAAGTATAAAAGTGTATTGAAATTAAATCTGTACGTTAGAACCAGACTAACGTAAGTTCGTTTTTGTAACTGTTAAGGAGAGAGCGAAAGCGATTGTTGGGTACATGCAAAGGATGAGACTCGCTCTCTTTTAATGCTGCTAAGTGAGTGTAAAGGAATTTCTTTTATAGAATAATGTTTTTATGGGTTGATGCAAAATAAGATTTCATACATAATACAGAAAAAGTGAAAATTGCCATTTTTGTGCTTGTGTCGTTCTGGCTCTGAGGTACAGAAATGTAATACACCAGTGGCCCGGTTATGCCACCCAGAATCTGCAGCTTCGCTCCTATTAGAGTTCATCAGTCTGGAATAGACAGTATAACCAAGCTTTGCATTCAATTTACGAGTTGAGCCGCACCATTGCTGCTGTCTTTCGCTGCTGTGCTAATTATCAATATCTAGTAATTGAACGATGAACATCCCGCGTACTTACCACTACTCCACTGAAAGCATAGCACTTAATCTGTGACGGAAATAGCTTATTCCAGATTTTAGCAGGATGCAGAGAATGCTTTGCTGTTCATGAGATTCTACCCTATTCCAATTTGCCCTGCAGCATTTTCCGATTCATTCTCATGCCAATGTAATCACAGAAAAAACGTACAGTTGCTTCTTCAGGAACCTCTGTTGCTGGGAAGTCTTCCCTGCTCCGGGAGTTGTCTGTCAGCACAGATGGGGGCAAGGGGGGTGTAGTTTTAGAAATGTTTTAACAAATTAAAAAGTTTGATAAAAATCGATAAGGAAAAGCTACAACAGAAAAAAATGATGATAAATATAACTTTTCAAGATCACTATTTATCATTAAATAACTGTTTTGAATAAAAATTTATGCTTCAGAAATAACTGATTTTCAATTTAGTAATCTTTCTTGTAAAATGCCTTTTGCGCTTATGCTTTTTAGTTTTATGAAATGATAATATATTTTAGACTTCTTTTTTTTTTTTTTTAGAGCTGTAATGCTAGGTCTTTACTCGCGTTTTTCATGTTTTAAAAACACAGCCCCTAAATGGTCATTGTGTTATCTAGTGCAAGAAATTGGGCCTTGAAGATTATGTGGAAGTCCGAGGTGGTGATGGATTAGACCCAAGCATGATGTCAGTCGCCGAAGACTTTTGTGGAACAGATTCCGTACCAGGTACTGAAAACATCCTTTTTTTAATCAGAATATTAATTTTTATTAATACTTAATTCCGAAACCGCTATCAGCCAACTAGAGTTAGATACTTCTACCAATTTCATCCAGCATTATAGTAATTTCATTTTCAAATTCAAGCGGTATCTTTAAATGGATTATGACATTTTGATTTTTTAGGATTTTATTATTATTTTTTTAATGTCTAATTGCAGCTTTTATTAAGCAATTGTGATTGCTTATAGTTTACACTTGACCATTGAATGCGTCCTCTCCTTTTTGAGGTCAACCGGCTTCCGCGCAGGTGCTCCTCCTGCACTGCAAAAAAAGAACTGTTGTTTTTACAGTATAATACTGGCTGCCGAGGTTCCAATTTAAAACTGTAAAATGCGCAATAAAAACTGTAAAACTAGCAATTTTATAGTTTCTCACTGTAAATTTAGCAAGTTTACAGTTTATTGCGGTAAAATTCAACTGTATTATACTGTAAAAACAACAGTATAATACTGGCAGCAGAGATTCCAGTTTAAAACTGTAAAAGGCACGGTAATAAACTGTAAAATTAACAATTTTACAGTTTATTACTGTAAAATTAGCAATTTTACAGTTTAGTATTGTAAAATGAGTAATTTTTCAGTTGTTACTGTAAAATAAGCAATTTTTTGAGTTTGTCACTATAAAATTAGCTATATTATACTGCAAAAACAGCATTCATTTTTTACAGTGTGGGCTTTCACGATGCGGACTCTTGTGACTCCTCGTCCATGTCCCTTTGAATCGGCTTTATTTATAAACGACCCTTTCGTCTTGACAAAATCTTCTTCAAGTTATGCTTTTCGCCATTATGAATGAGATCGCAGCCATTTGAAGAGAGAAGAAACTAAGTGAGAAGGATCCTAAAGTAGTTCCGATACAGGAAAACATAATTTGAGGGCTTGATGATTATGACTGAATGATGTGTGCTGGATGATGTTGTGTGCTGGAGGCTGGATGTTTTTTAGTCTACTTTCCTGTTAAAGTGACAGAGAGACGAAATAAGCATTAAAAGTGCATTAATACATCTAAAATATAAAAAAATATCGCGAAATTCAAGGGAAAAAACAGTTCAAAATTGATTAAAAAAATAAATAAATATCGGAAAGTTCCGAATTAGAAAGCGGTCTTTTGAGATGGAGAAAATGTGTGTCTGTCGGTCTCTCTGCCCTTGTTTTCCCAATAACTTTTGAAATAACAGTTGGTTTTTAACGACTTTTTTGTGTTTGAAGGATCTTTGCAGGGATACCTCATCCCCACATTTGACTTTCTGATTCGAACAGGTTTTTTTTTCTTTTGATTTTTAACAGCCCAAAAAAACTGTGAACTGTTTGATTCGAACTAATTTATATTTTTTGTTTTAAACATCTCAACGAGGTCACCTCATTCCCTGATTTGAATTTTTGATTTGAACAATTTGTCGTTCAATTTTGAGCAATTCGAAAATATGTCCTTCCTAATAATTTTTCAGTGAACAGCCCGATTCGAACAAACTTTTTTTTTGGTTCGAAAGACCTCGGCGACGACATTTAATTCCCGCATTTGACTGTAGATATGAACCTTTTTTGTTATGAACAATTGATATACTGGAAAGTAGGCTCGTTTATCTGGACAGAACCTCTCGTTTTCTTTTAAAGCAGCATCGAATTCAAAAGTCCGCCAAATTTTCATTTGCAAAAAAAGTACCTAATATCACGCTTTTATCCATATCATAGTATTTTCTTCTTCCTTTTACAGCTTAGTTTTACCCCTCATTCTCTCTCCTCATTTTCTTTCTAGAAACTCGAAATGATAAAGATAAAAAGCTGTTAACACATAAAAGGATGAAAGTTTTCAACTACAGTCAGATTATTCAAACCATACGCCATGTTTTGTTGCACAAGCTGAAAGTTTTGGGATACAGTGGCTTCTGAATATTTTCAATCATTTAAAGTGTGTTTTCGTAGTTTTTACTGTAATGTTTTCTGAAATAAGGTCAAATAATAATAATAATAATAATAACAATAATAATAATAAACAGAAAAGAAACGGTGTGCAAAATTATTTAAAAAAAGAAAAAAAAACACATAATTAAAAACTTAGTAGGAAAGTTATACTTATATGATTAGTACTTATTTTGGCTTACAATTTCATGAATACATTTCTAGTAGTTCCAAAATCCCTTTTCCCATTTTCTTTTAATTATTAGTACGTTTTATTAGGTAATTTTTCTATTTTTAAATAATTGCAATGCTTATAATTTTTAAATATAAGAGGATAAAATATTGCATTGAAGAAAGTGGAATAACTCTTACAAACTGTAAAAATATCTTAAATAAACGGACGCGAAATGGAAATGAAAAAAAAGAAAAACTTATCGGACAAAGTATTATTTAAAGCTACGCTTCATGATAAAGCCTTTCTGTTGATTTATGCCAACTTAATGTCAAATGCAAGATTTCGGAAGAAGCTCATGAAAACTGAATTTACTCAGGAAAATTGAATTAAAGTTCTTATGATAACTCACGATATGTTCTTTTTTTAAGCAGAAATACTGATTCTAATGTGATTATACTTGTAAGGATAGAGTTTAGAAATGGCACGGACGTTTTTTTCTCTAGATATTTCAAATCATCACGATCTCAGTTGTTGAGAAACTTTCTCTCGTTCTTTTAATATAAAATAAGGAGTCGTTGATATCATTTCAAATAGACTTACTAGTTTGATTTAATAGTTTTTTGTATTTGAAAAATCAATATCAGTACAAAAATCTGCTTCGATATTCTTTAAGAAAAGTTCAAGTTGCTTTTTTATGTGATTATTTTTGCTTCATTATGTTAGTACGAACTGGCAAAATCAAAAAGCACCCTATAGCCGGGTACTTTTAACATATTTTATCCAAAAGTAAGAAATTGCAATTATTAGAAATTATCGTTATTAAATTCAGTTAAAGTGAGTTATTATCCTAACTTTAAGCTGTCTTCTTATTTAGGGACACTTTATGCCACGTCAGCAAGAGGATACAAAATAAGCTATTATCTAAAGAATAGTGTAAGTGTAATTAAGCAAAAAAAGAAAAAAATATGTTTTTAAACTCTTCTTTTCTCACTTCATAATATACCAATATTTCTAGAATTTATAATATTGCATAGTATAATGCAACCATGTAGGAAGAGTTCTTTCAAAAACTTCAAAAATGGCTTCTTAACAATAACTTCGGAATTATTCAAGCAAGCAATTAACTGTATACAATATTGCCGACTTTTTAAATTGTAAAATAAAGAGGAATAAAGATCGGAAATTTGTATTTCATAACATTGTCGAGAGAATACAGCACTGAACCTTGTACTGTACTTTCGTGAAAGCAGCACCTAGTACTCTCGAACTATTCCACTGGGATGTGAGAGAGTACTTTTCGAAGTTTTCAATTTAAAACTTGCATTATTTGCTATCCTTTTGACACATTCAACGAAACTATGTATTTGAAACTAGCATCATTCTACGTTGTTTGATACGGTTCAAAATGCTTCTTATTATTCTTCCCCTAATTGTTATCTTACCTTTCACCCCTATTTTGTTTAGATCAGAGAAGACCTGACGCATGCGTAAATACGCGGAGGGATTTACCTAAGAAAATCAGTCAGTAGTAGTATTTTTTAAGCCAAATCTATTAAAAAGTTTGAAGAGGTGCAAATAGTTAACTGGCATGAATCAAAGCTACCTTGAATGACTGTAACTTAGTTACTTAGCTTTTGTACTTACTGAACTAAATCATTTTTTTAGGAAGAAGTTCGGTGGATGTTGCTTGTGGGAATTCTGCCGTGCGTCTCGTTTCCAGCGGAAAATTTGAAAATTCTGTGACGGTTAGCTTTGATTTATTGATGGATTGGGGTTCTCCGAGTTTAGTTTGCCCGACACTTCTAGAAACCCCTTGAAGATAAAAGTAAGTTATATTTCATCATTTTTTTTAACGACTTGAAAGTCTCCGAATCGAATGTAAATGCTTTAGTTAGAACAGTGTTCAAAACTTTCCAATAAATAATGTGTCTTGGTTAGACTGAGAGTAGTGTAACTTATCTTAGCATAATTTCGAGTAAGTGAAGGTCTTGTGCAAACGTCTTCATAAACATCGGGACTGCGTAAAGTTTAATTTTAAGAGAATTATTCGTACTGGTGGATCAGATAAAAACGCAAATTTGGTTGGAACGCTGCTATTAGTAATATAGTACAAGATCAGACTTGGGTTTTACCTACCCTCTCATTGAGTTTCTTAATATGTTACATATAAAAACGTAGATAAAAATATTACAAACGCGATGGTATGAGCAAAAGTGCTTCTATCATACAAATATCGCTATTTTAAAACTAATGGAGTAATTTCGCAGATTTTCTGCAATTAATTTTAAGTTAAAGAAAAAATTTAACAGAAAGCTGCAACATTTCTGCAACATTTTTAAATGCAAATAATTCTGTGAGACGCATAATTGTTTTATTCATATAATCATTTATTTGCGCAAATTTCCAATTTTGTACCAAATAAGCGTCATTTGGGAGAGATTTAGACTTGCTTCTAATTTTCGAAAAACTGTAGATTCGTTCGAAATTTAGAGATACCTGCAGAAAACTGCTGTTTTACTCAATTACTTTACCAGAAAGCAACTTAACTTGACACTAAACGTCACTACGCGCGGAGCCAATAAGAGCTTAGAAGCAGTTAAGGATCTCCTCTAATTCGCCAAGTAGGCTGCGACGTTTTATCTAGCTCGTTTTTCACTGGCTGAGGTCACGCCGACGTCACGACGCCAGTGTCAAGAAACCTTGCAGCGTATTATAGAACTTTAAATCGCGACAACCCTATGATTATATTCTGATACACTAACGATGTGTTTACTAAAATAAAGTCAGGAACATGCAAGAACTGTTATGAATAGCTACCATGCATTGCGAACACTAATAACAGGAAATGCTAGAGATCCAACTCTTTGGTCGTGTATAATTATGAAAATATGTTAAAGATTCAGGGTTTCGTAAGGATCCAGAATTTAATCTTGATTACTTATCTTTCTCTATATCTAGTCATGAAAAACGTGATTTCGTTACAAACTCCGGAGTTAAAGGTTATAGCTGAAACATTTTCTTCGTTTTAATTTTCGATTTATTTTTTATAATCTCACCTGCGCTTAGGTTTGTAAATAATAAGAATAAAACTTTTGCTAAATTGAAAGACACTTAAGGCTACAGTGGACTTTGAAAACGGCGAAAATCCTTCAAAATATGGGTTTTCTGTTTTTGTTCTATTTTTATGCTCTGAAAATAGCTTTATTCAGTACAAAAGGAATTTTCTCGATTCGATCAGTTATTTTGTATAAAACCACTTTTTTATGTCAGAAATTGCTCTTTAAAACTAAAAATGAGTTTTTCTCGGAACAAATACTTTACTGCTTATTAAAACTTCGAAATGTTCCATGCGTCAAAATAATTTACGTATGATGATAAAACTTTTTTTCTGTGTATCCCAATGCATCATCTGTAAACTGTTGGAAACAGATTTTTAGCAACTTGGACCAAAGCCATGTTGTAACTGATATAAACTTGAAATTAACCCGTTTCCGTAACTTTTTTCAAAAATTGTGATGAAAACACTAATTTTTGTCGTTATTTTGATGTCGGACAAAAAAAGTGAAAATTTTTTTCCTACAATCTGTTCAATATCAAAGGTAGATGTGGAAAAAAAATATTTTTAGAATATTCGTTTAATATTTTGACGCATGGAGCGTATTAAACTTAGTTAATTTTTATTAATAAGTTTCTCTAAAATTGCTGCATTTCTCTAAACATGTGAAAATATTTATTTATTTTTTATTTTTATTCACATACCATCTAAATAAGAACATTTTAGGAAAGTAACATCAATGTAACTATGTTTAGAAAAAAAAATCCATAAAAAGTCCACTGTAGCCTTAATCTTACTAAATGTGGCTTATGCAAAAGGGTGAGTTTTACTGCTTCTGTTAGTGTTTTAACCAAGAATTTACATCAGTAGTACTTAGTCTTTGCTGCAGTACCCTTTTTAGTAGCTTTTTACAATATGTATGAGTCAGTGGCGTACGCATTCAAATCATTTCAAGGGGGCTGAGCCGAGACTTAGAGAGAAGAGGGCAAGGCACCTCATAAAATGCGCTAAGAAAAGTAATTTTTTTAAATTTCTGATATTAATGCTAATTTAAGATGACAAAAATACATAATACTTTTTTAAACCATTATAATTATTGTTGTGGCCGAGAGGTAAAGCGTTTTGATAAAAATAGGAAAAGACAGATTTGAATTTAAAAAGTTCTCTTAAAGTAGGTGTTACCTAACAAGTACTTGCAATATTTTGGTAAATTTGTGCTTCAATAAAATTAATTTTGCGGTTAATTTTACTATTGCTCCCAATGATATGTTTCAATTACATGCGTTGAAATGTATTCAACAGAATCAGATGAAT
>JAXGGA010013025.1:0-36678 GCA_038373865.1 Uloborus plumipes
CTTAAAATTTCAATTTGTTCATTTGTTGTTTTTTCCAATCTACACATTTTGCGCCACTTAAAGGACTAATTTATTAAACTTTCATATATAATTTGCTATTAATATTAAGCTGCTATAAAAGCGCTTGTTTATTTTGCAAAATTTCAATAATTTTCCATCTTGCATATATAAGTATAAGCGTATAGGTATAAGCCTATAACGTAAAAATGTGGGTGATTAAAATATGGGAAAATGAGAAACAGAAAAATAGAGCAATTAAAAAAGGAGCGTAAACTAGCTCACCGGAAAATTATATATATATAAGACAAAATGATGAGCAAAAATGTAAACTTAAAACTCTTACGAATTTTGTTTTTTAGAAAAAGTTTGAAAATATCCGCTCATATACTTCAAACTTTTAAACATCTTGCCTTTAAAAAAAATACTAAAGCAATACAAGAATTGGCTTTTTTTTTTTCATTAAAAATTTTAGTTCATTAAAATAACATGATTTTTTTGAAAAGATTACATCAATCTCGCATAAAATACTCAAATATTTCGAAGATGGAATGATCAATGCATAGTATTTCTGAGCGCATAACTTCAAAAAATTAAAAAGTATTAACAAGGTGCATTCTTTTAAAAATATTTTCTCTTATGTTTGAATAAAAATTAAGTTCTTCCGAAAGTTCTTTTTTTCCTTTCTGAATTTGAAACATTCGTGGTTCCTTAAAAAAAAAAATCCTGTATTATTACTGATTTCCTCTATTTTCATATATATTTACGTTATGGTGTTCATAATGATCAACACTTTCAGAAATGCACTCTCAAAATTAACGAATTTTCTTTGTTTTTGATGAAATCACTTCCAAGAATATACCCCGAGCGAACATTTCGTCATTTTTTTGGAGATGAATTGCGTCAAATGTAGCGAAATATTTCTTTATCCTAGTATCGTCAAATTGACAATCATTTTCGTAGTTTTGACAACATTAATTTCGTCACATTAACGAAGTAAAGTCATAAAGTAAAAAAGCTAAGTTTTGAAACTAAGCTTTTAAATCTTGATATAAAATTACAAAAATCATTTCACTAAATTTTACTAACCCTCAGCACCAGTAAGTTTATACATGCAACTCCTAAAATGCACAATTGGTTTACATCATGAAATAACTAACTGTTAAGTCTGGACTCAGATTAAAATAAAAATAGCAGTAACAAAAATAAAAATTCTTACCTCCAATTTGGAATAGAAAATGCTCAAAAAAGGCAACAATAGAGCGAGTAGATTTTAAAATATACTAAAACGCCCTTTTGTTGCCCATTTTGATTTTATCCATTGCGATAAACGAAGTCTTCTTAAGAAAATGCTCATAATCACATGCATACCGCATAAACACATGAAAAGATCCAAAATATTTTTTCAGTCAATTTGATTAACTACGCAGAATCCTGGAATAATTCTTATTCAACTCTGTTCTTCGAAGCATTTTCAAATTGAAACAAAATGGCACACATAATAACGTCCTGCGGAATACGATTAAATAACATTCCAATGTGATGTTTTTTGTTTAGTAGCTATCCAAACGACGAGACACAGATGTCCTCTTTTCCATGCTAATGCGAATAATACAAGTCGCTTCATAGAGGCTTAAACATGCATATTAATTCTCGATGACTTTGCGTTTCTTTTGCTGTGCACTTTGATTCAGTTATGAATCATTTATGCTGCCAAAAACTAAGTCGTATCTGCGCACGCGCGAAGTCTATTCAGACTCTCTCTAACTTCCTTGTTCGATATATTTCAACCACAAAACCGGGTACATTCCGTTTTTTGTTTCTCCAACTTGGTAATTCACGGAATAGTTCCGTTTTTTTAAGGAAAAGTTATGTTTTGAAACGAAAACGGAAATTTACTGTTAAAATCAGTAAAAATCTTCCTGAAAATTCAGGTTTTTTTTAACAGTGTATGCAGTTAAATATACATATCGTCTCTTTTTGTTTTTAAAAAGAGCAGAAACTATCGGTAATCGTTCCTACTGAAATGGGTTACGCTTCTGGTCAATCGACACCGCTGTCTTCGTTAGGCAGTCAGCTGTTCAGGGGAAAATGCCACCTGCATCTGGGGAAGTGATCCCCATTTTGCTAATTAACGCCCCCCCCCTCCCCTCAAGATAACTTTTGACCAGCAGACGCGTTTTCACTTAAATGTCTCTCATCCTGCCGAACATTTTCCGACAAAAGGCAAATTGAGATTATCTTTTTTGTTTTATTAAAGGATGGATTGGTTTCCACTAAAAACCTGGAAAGCAAAAGACACTAATAATTTTAAACATCGAAGAAGTCGGACTTACAGTTCGATTCTCCCGAAAGCTAGTGCCGTCGTGTAATATTGTGACTCGAGGAAATACTCTGGAATTTTTATAGTATAGCTGTACGAAATAAATGAAACTACCTTGATATTAGTAGAGCGGCCGTTACTTCAGTCAGGTTTGCCGTGTCATCAACCCCGGCAGCTGCTATCATATATAGCCTTTTGGGTAATCTTGTGAAGGCAGGGCCATCTCGTTGAAGATAAAAAAAGCATCTCAATTGCAATAGCAAAAGGGTGTTTCATGCTAAAGAGCATGTTATGAAGCACTCAAGAGCAGAGGAGAGTTCCAATATCGCGAAAAGTAACATTACCGCAATTTTTGTAGAAAGCAGGAAGCACAACACTCTAACTCTTAGTCACGATGAGAACACTGGTAGCTTTCGGAGACATGCTACATTACATTGAAAAACTCCTCCATTACATACTTTTTAGATCTTTCTTTCTGCTGGCTTCACATCAACGAGCTGATATTAAGTCATATAGTCGCAAACCTTGACGGACCAACTGTTCCAGAAAAGGAATGGATTGGTACTGTAGGTAAACTCTTTTCCCAAGTTGAGTTTGTTGAGAAAAAAACAAAGTTTAAGCCAATTCAATTTTTGGAGCCCCTCGTTAATATGGACGAAAATGTTGCTAGTCAGTCGATCAGTTCTGTGGAAGGCAAAAGTACTGAAGGTCACTGATGGCGGAGCTATTTCCACCCCTAATTGATACTATTTTGTCAAATGCAAAGGCATTTTTACCTTAGTCCTCAGAGTAAAGAAGAGCAATGAGTAAGTTTTCTGGAATAGCCCAAAAGGACCCGTTTTTTATACAGGAAACTTAGTTTTTTCCCTCAAGAAAGTCAACTTGGGAAAAGAAAGTCTGTAATGGGGAGTATTTCGATGTAATGTAGCATGCCTCCTTTCCAGCCAGACATTTAATTGAAGGTATCGCTGCCAATTAGTTGAAGGCAAATGTCTATACCTATGTCTTTCAATCAGTCACATAATCCTATTTCACATTGCTCAGCCAGTTTTCCTTTGTTGTCTTCTTCTTCTGGTGTATAGTGAGTGAGGTAGCGATCTCCACGCTCTTCTGTTACGGTCTTTCTTTGATGATGCTTTTCCGAAAGCTACCAGTGTTCTTATCGTGACTAAGAGTTAGAGTGTTGTGCTTCCTGCTTTCTACAAAAATTGCAGTAATGTTACTTTTTGCGATATTGGAACTCTCCTCTGCTCTTAAGTGCTTCATAACATGCTCTTTAGCATGAAACACCCTTTTGCTATTGCACATGAGATGTTTTTTATCTTCACCGAGATGGCCCTGCCTTCACAAGATTACCCAAAAGGCTATATATGATAGCAGCTGCCGCGGTTGATGACACGGCAAACCTGACTGAAGTAACGGCCGCTCTACTAATATCAAGGTAGTTTCATTTACTTCGTACAGCTATACTATAAAATTTCAGGGTATTACCTCGAGTCATAATATTACACGACGGCACTAGCTTTCGGGAGAGTCGAACTATAAGTCTGACTTCTTCAATGTTTAAAATTATTAGTGTCTTTTGCTTTCCAGGTTTTTAGTGGAAACCAATCCATCCTTTAATAAACTAAAAAAGATAATCTCAATTTGCCTTTTGTCGGAAAATGTTCGGCAGGATGAGAGACATTTAAGTGAAAACGCGTCTGCTGGTCAAAAGTTATCTTGGGGGGGGGGCGTTAATTAGCAAAATGGGGATCACTTCCCCAGATGCAGGTGGCATTTTCCCCTGAACAGCTGACTGCCTAACGAAGACAGCGGTGTCGATTGACCAGAAGCGTAACCCATTTCAGTAGGAACGATTACCGATAGTTTCTGCTCTTTTTAAAAACAAAAAGAGACGATATGTATATTTAACTGCATTTTTTATAAGGAAAGTATTTTCATTAGAGTTGAAAACATGCATTTAAGTTAGAAGAACAATCTTTTAAAAAACTTCCGCAGCTATATTGCGTCTTCAACCTGAGAATAGTGAATTTTTTGAAAAAAACACCGGATTAATTGCGTTTTCCCGGTAGCTAAAATTTTTTTCCAAAAACTTTTTTTTCGTACCAAGCAACTCAAAATGAGTGAATACATAGGAAAGTGCGTGTACCAAGTCGAAAAGAAAACTTTTATTTTTATGACATACTCTAGTGGGCATCCCTGCGAAGTAAAAAGATACTTTTGTGTTAGAAGAATGAAAGAATATATAAAACAACGTATTATGTACAAACGAGCATGAAAACTGCATACACGTCAAGGCCGTATCCAGAGGGGGTCCCGACGGGCCCGAACCCCCCCCCCCCCCCCCGAAACCCGAAATGTTTTATAATGTGAAACAGAAAAAAAAAAGTTTTCTTTTATTTTATTTCAAATGGCAAAAAAAAGTTTTTTTTTCTGAATTTTTTAACTATTAAACAAGTGAAAATTTGAAAAAGTAAAAAAAAAAAGGCAATTCAAATTTTATTGGCAGCAAAACATACTTGAAAACAAGACTCTCATTAGCACTTCCAGCTCTCTTTACCAAATCAATTCAGGCTCAAGACAAGTTACTTGTCAGTTTGATCCCACCCCTCCATAAAACTTATAAAACTTACTCCACTCAAATTTTTACCCCCTAATCGTCGGGCCGACTAGGCTGAGATTGCTTCTCGCTGTCCCTGATTCAATTAAGAGTGTACTTTGTTGGTCCCCATTTATAAGCATCTGTAACCCTCGAGGAATTTTAATAGCTAAACATGTCTTCAATCAACAAGACCACACAAAAACGGATACGTTCACAGACTCTCTGCTTTGTTGGACGCTCACCAATCTTAGACAAAAGTTACTTTTAAAAAATTCCGTTTACAAATGCTTAAAATCTTTGAAAAATTTGTTAAATGTAGCTGTTTTCTTGAATTTTACAGTTTCTAACAAATGGGGGAGGTGGGCATCAAGTTGCACGAAACTCAGCTCCTTGATTTAAATAAAAAAATACTCTGCGTAATGCAAAAATCATGTTCCAGCACTTTTTGTAGCGTATTTTAAAAAATATTTTTTGTGACTCACA
Organism: Uloborus plumipes; assembly: GCA_038373865.1. Classification (NCBI taxonomy): domain Eukaryota; kingdom Metazoa; phylum Arthropoda; class Arachnida; order Araneae; family Uloboridae; genus Uloborus; species Uloborus plumipes. Next base: position 5,409 of record JAXGGA010013025.1, read on the forward strand.
TGTTTCATTTCTGACTATTTATTAAATACCTAATTCAGTATTTTGGGAGTTTCTTTGTTATTAATTCCTTTATTAACATGTTAAGCACGAGAAAAAATATTACCCTACCTGTATTCTTTTTCGTTTTCCGCTGTTGTAACTCCAGTTAAGCCACTTCCTAAGAACTATAGCGTCAAACATTTAGGTAGTGATATTGTAAAACTGAATCTGGCAACAGATAAGAATCAGGAAAATGATTTGTTCTTTCGATAAAGTGGACTTGGAAAATAAGTGGATGTAAAACAGTTACGAAAATATTGGCTGTAAGATTAAGTATTAAGCTTTAAGTGTCCTTTCAAGTAGTAATAAATGTTTTTATAAGAAAATAATAATCCCGGCTCCAGTTTCTACAAATGTGGCGTCCGTGAGAGTGAGTAGAATTTAAAACGTTTGATGTTTAACTGTGAAAAGTTCCGCCATTTAAGAACTGAAGCGCTATGTCGGATCATATAAGCTAATGACTGTCCTGGAAAAATAACTTTCGCTGATGTGATTTACGTTCCAGCGGCTATTTCATTAGTGGATTTTTTATACAGTACGCATATTTATATTGAACTAATAAGATGACTGATACGAAAGAGACTGAAGCTGAGATGGAAACAGCTGCAGTGACAAATTTACGAAAGGAAAGGACAAATCTAAGAAGATTGTTTACTGCAGCTGAAAAACAGTTTTTCGCGCTTCACGAAAAAAAAGAAGTCGATAGTGTCTTAGTGCAGTTTCAGAAAGTTGCAGAAAAGGCAGATCGCTTGTTTAAAGTTGATGAAGCACTGAAAGATTTCATAACGTTTTCCGATGCCGACTATTACGCAATGGAGTCATACAGAGATCGCTTTATAGAAGTAAGAGTTTTATACGAAAGACATTATACGAAAGATGATCTAATTTCTAATACTTCGAGCAGAAAATCTGCTGAAAATTTAAAGCTGCCGAAGTTGAAACTTAAGGAATTCGATTTGTCTCCAAAAAATTGGGTTGCGTTCTGGGGACAATTTGGCCGAATAAATGAAGATGAAGATCTAAGAGAAGAAGACAAATTTCAATACCTTATAAATTCATTAAAAATTAAAACCAAAGCCAGAGACATTGTTGATAGTTACCCACCTTCAAAAGAAAACTACGAAAAAGCTGTAAATCATCTAAAATCTAGATTTGGAAGAGATGATTTGATAATTGAAGTATACGTCCGAAATCTTCTATCATTGGTAAACAGCAGGTCCAATATTAAATTATCAGAACTATACGACAAGCTTGGATCTTATTTACGAGCATTAGAGACATTAGGTGTAACTACGCAAAATTATGCAGCGATGTTATTTCCAGTAGTGGAGTCCTGTCTACCAGTGGACACTCTCAAAGCGTGGGACAGGTACAGATTGAACCGCGATGAATCAACTTCAAAGAAACAACAACAACTTCTGGAAGATTTGATGACCTTCTTGGGTCATGAAGTAGAAGGCGAAGAACACCGCGCCCTCGCTCAGATGGGGTTCAATCCCGATGGCAATACAAAGAAGCAAGTCCAAGTTACGTTCTTGGAAGAGAAAAATCACGTTCCATCCGCATCAGCACTTATCTCCACATCACCAGATAAATCACTATGCATTTTCTGCGAGGGGAAGCATAAGAGTAGTGACTGTATAAAAGCAAAAAATATGTCACTAAATGATTTGAAGTCTACTGTCATGAAGAAAAACTGTTGTCTAGTATGTTTAAGATATGGACATTTTGCAAAGAAATGCAAAAGCTCCGTACGGTGCATTATTTGCAATCGAAGGCATTATGCGCTGCTGTGTCCAGATTTAAGCAAGCATCAAACAGCATCCAAAACTGAAGGAAATTCGAACTCTCTCATTTCGGTTGAAGGCACTACGAATGTAATATACTTAAAAACTCTAATTGTACGAGTATATAACAAAAATAAGGTAGAATATGTAAGGGTTCTTCTGGATGACGGATCTCACAGATCTTATATCGAAGAAAGTCTAGCTGTTGAGCTCGATCTATCGCCTTCAGGAGAGGAGTTAATTACGCAAGGACTGTTTGGTGGAGGAGTCACAGCGGAAGCTAAGCATAGGCGTTACGATGTACAAGTTAAAAGTGTGTTCAACAATTTTTCCTGTAAGATACCTGTTCTCGACCAGGCCGAAATTTGTACAACTTTGCCTAACGTTCAAGATCCTCCCTTAATTTCGGAACTAGCTTCTCGAGGCATTAAATTAAGTGATGTTGGAAAACAAGTGTACCCCATCAGAATGCTTTTGGGAGCTGATACGCTTGGTAGAATCATGACTGGTAGAATAGAAATACTTCCATCTGGAATAGCAGCAATAGAAACAAAATTTGGATGGTGCATTTTAGGATCAAGGAAAAGAAAAAATGTTATGAACATGGTATCCTTAACCTTACAGAACTCTCAACTTCCAAAACTCTGGGACTTGGAAACCCTAGGAATATCCGATCCCACTGAAAGAAAAAATTCGTTGCTGATTGAAGAAGGCACCTTACTTCATTTTAAGGAAACAATTACTACAAATGATGAGGGTCGTTACGAAGTGTCTTTGCCGTGGCTTTCAGGACATCCTACTCTGTCGGACAATTACAATATCGCAGAATCGAGATTAAAAAGTGTTACGAAACGAATCAAAAGAGAGAAGGTTTTTGACTCATATTGCCAAGTTTTTCGTCAATGGGAAGAAGACCATATCATTGAGACTGTTTCTACCTCTGATGCTCACACCTTTGGCCATTACTTACCACACAGACCAGTTCTTAAACCAGATTCTAACACGACCAAAGTTAGACCGGTCTTTGATGCATCAGTAAAAAATCCCGGGTCAGCCTCTTTGAATGATTGCCTCAGTGTAGGTCCTAGTTTAATACAGAAAATTCCAGCATTGTTGACAAACTTCCGATACGGTGTCATTGGGGTTACGGCGTATATCAGGCAAGCATTTCTTCAGATCAGCATTCGTCCAGAGAATAGGAATGTTCTCAGATTTTTATGGTGGGAGGATGAGAGCTGTAGTAAGATAAAAATCTTCGAACACTGCCGAGTGGTGTTCGGTCTTACGAGTAGTCCATTTTTGCTCAATGCTACTCTTGGGTATCATTTAAGCTTGGAAAAATATCAAAACGAAGAACTGGATACAACAATCGAAAAACTGAAGAACGGGTTCTATGTCGATAACCTCATTACGAGTGTGAATACTGATGAAGAATTACGTCAACTGATCACACAGTCAAAAGAAATTATGAAAGAAGCTCAGTTTGATTTACGTTGTTGGGCCTATAATGGAATGGAAGAAGAAAATCAAAACATACTAGGCTTAAAATGGAACATGCCGAAAGATGAGCTTTCATGCGTGAGTCCGAAAGTTTGTAGTGATCACGGTAAAATAACAAAGAGAAGTTTATTTGCCTTAGTGAACAGTATATACGACCCCATAGGTTTCACTTGTCCTGCTACACTATTGCCTAAAATGTTGTTGCAAGAAACGTGGCGGCGCAAAATTGACTGGGATGAAATTGTTCCTGCAGATATACAAAGAAAATACTTGAAATGGATCGAAGATATTGATCTTATTAAACAATGTAGTATTCCACGACGAATTTTCCGTGGGAATCCTGATTTAGCTTCTCTACATATTTTTACAGATGCATCTATTTGCATTCGCAGCGTGTGCGTTTTTGCGTTGCGAGGATGAAGAGGGAGTATCTGTACAGTTGGTGTCTGCAAAGGCAAGAGTAGCTCCCATGAACTCTCCAACAATTCCACGTCTTGAATTGTGAGCTGCAGCGATTGGAGCTCGATTGTCAAATTCCATTTTAGAAGATCTCAAGATGCCATTAAAAACGTATTACTTTACAGATTCCATGGTTGTCCTCTGTTGGATTACGCGGAAAGAGCCGTGGAACACTTTTGTCGGAAATAGAGTAAAAGAAATCCGAGATCTGACAGACATTAAAGCTTGGAGGCATGTGCCAGGCCCTTGTGATTTGCCATCCCGATCTTGTAACTGGAGGCAGCTCCTGCAATCAAAGTGGTGGGAGGGACCACACTGGTTAAAACAGCCGCAAGAGCTTTGGCCACAAGCAGAAATTCTATATCCTGAAGAAGCTTTGTCAGAGTGCAAGAAAACTATAAGTGCTTCTGTAAACTTCACTATCGATGAAAAGTTCAGTGATAGACTTTTGTACTTTTCTCAGTATACGAAACTTTTACGTATGACTGCTTGGATAATAAGATTTTCCCATAACGCAAGTAAGAAATCCCCTAAGATTATCGGTGAACTTACAAACACAGAGCTTGATATGGCAGAGAAGGCAATTATAAGTTTGATACAACGTGAATGGCCATCTGATGTGAGAGAAAAATACTCGGAAACAATACAGTTTTTTGAGGATGATGGCATCCTAAGAGTCAAAACTAGACTCATACTAAGTGATGACGATGAGCAATTTCAGAAACCTGTAGTACTTCCAAATCATGTTATCGTACGAAGAATGATAGAACACACTCATCAAGTTTTAAAGCACGGAGGAATGTTGGTGACATTGGCATTTTTACGACAACGCTTCTGGATCCCTAAGGGTCGAAAGGTGGTACGAGAAGTAATTCGTAAATGTTTTCAGTGTAGAAAGATCTCGACAAAACCTGTGATTCCTGAACCATCACCTTTGCCTCCAGACCGAATTCACAGAGTAGCAAGTTTCCAGGTCTCAGGAGTTGATCTGGCGGGCCCTGTGTTCCTTCGAAGTGGGCAAAAGGCATGGATTGTACTGTTCACATGCGCTGTCTACAGAGCTGTTCACTTTGAGTTGGTTACATATCTTTCAACTGAAAGTTTTATGCAAGCTTTACGACGCTTTTTTGCACGGAGAGGTCGTTCTTCAATCATGTACTCGGACAAGGGCACTAACTTCACAGGAACTGCTCGGGCCCTCAAGGCGATTGATTGGTCTTCAGTTCAACGTGAATGTGCCACTGAAAAAATCCAGTGGCGCTTTAATCCACCTTCCGCACCTTGGTATGGCGGATGGTGGGAGCGAATGGTGCGAGTACTGAAGGAGCTCCTACGGAAAAGTTTGAAAAGAGCATGCGTGACTTACGAAGAGATGTTAACTCTCCTCTGTGATTGTGAGAAAACCATCAACAGTAGACCCCTTACGTATTTGTCTGATGACCCGAATGAATTACAACCGTTAACACCTGCACATTTCATTCAAGATCTCCGTGAAGGAGATACAGTGGATTTGGACGTGGTGGATTCTCGCCATCTTCTAAAACGTATACGATACGTCCAGTCATTAAGACAAAATTTACGGCAACGTTTTCTAAAGGAATATTTGGGAGAGTTAGTGCGGCATCCCAAAGTCCCTTCCAATGGAAGGAAAATATCCGTAGGCGAAATCGTTCTAGTGCAAGCTAACAATTCTAATAGAATAACTTGGCCACTAGCTAGAGTGATCGAGTTATACACAGGAAAGGACTCAGTTCAACGAGTTGCTAAGTTACGTACTGCGAGTGGAGAAATTATTCGGCCCCTCCAGAGAATATACCCGTTAGAATTGACTTTCGATGAAGCTGCTAAATTTCCAGGCTACTATAAGAAGATTACCGAGGAAGAGCGAGTGGACAGAAGGGTTACGAAACCAGACTTGGTTGTTTCTAACAGCCCCTCTCCAGTTCCAGTGATAGTTCAGAAGACTAGATGTGAATGAAATGTGAAGGCTCCAACTAGACTGAACTATTCAAAGTGATTAAGATTTGTGTTGCACAATCATGCAACACAAAGGTGGGAGTATGTTGTAACTCCAGTTAAGCCACTTCCTAAGAACTATAGCGTCAAACATTTAGGTAGTGATATTGTAAAACTGAATCTGGCAACAGATAAGAATCAGGAAAATGATTTGTTCTTTCGATAAAGTGGACTTGGAAAATAAGTGGATGTAAAACAGTTACGAAAATATTGGCTGTAAGATTAAGTATTAAGCTTTAAGTGTCCTTTCAAGTAGTAATAAATGTTTTTATAAGAAAATAATAATCCCGGCTTCAGTTTCTACATCCGCAGTACTAGTGATTGAAAAAGAAATTGTCGTTATAAGCATTTTTTAATATCTATTTTTAATCTTAAACAGGTGTGTCTTTCAAAGTTTTAACAATATTACTTAAGACTGTCCAATTAACTATTAAAACATCAAAGACTGGAAAGTGCAAAGGAAATGCTTTAAAAAATTTTAACTGTTCTGGAGTCTTTGAAAATCATTGAATACCATTTTGAAACTCCTTTAAAAGTGCTTCAATCATATTTTTTATCAAATAAATAAACTATGAATTAACTAAATGGCCAGAATGTTACTCCCTCGTTAATTATTTTTTAAATCTCTACATTATTTCTTTTAAAGAATTTTATGCGTTTTATTCTATTGGTTATTTTATGTGACCAAGTGATATGTCTGTCGGTGAGTTGGGGAACTGATCAAAACCTATTATGTAACTATAGTGAAAACCGATGTAAGCAAGTGATAATGTATTAATCTTTTCTCCTCCCTTGTCCTTCCTCACTGTCGCTTAATGTTAATCGTTTGTTAAACTAAACATTTTTTTATGCTTTGATTGATCTTAATTTACAAAAGAATACAGAAAATTTATAAGATTATTGTTTGCCTAGTTTTAAAACATATTTTTGAAGTCCCAATTGCCCCATATAAGGCCTCAAAACGCAGAATTTAAAAAAAAAAAATTAAAAAATTTACCCGGGGGAGAAACCCCCGGACCCCCTAAATTTACGAATACTCAACCCCACTTCAAAAAGTTAATTGCATATCTCTCTTGATACCCCTACCCCTAATAAAGGTCTATTTCAAAAAATAATAAGAATAAAGAAATGAAAAAAAAAGAAAACACACACACACACATCAAACATCGTGAGGGGGGGGGGCAGCAAGAAAATAGACTCATAACACACATAAAAATGTATGTGCGTTTGGGCAATGTTCGAAACTGGGCCCCTCCCGAAATTTTTTTCTGGATACGGCCTTGATACACGTGTTTCGGCGTTCCTTCATTTCACAAAAGTAACTGAAATTTCATAGAATATGGAAATTTGAGTATGCAATAATAATAATAATAATAATAATAATAATAATAATAATAATAAACTGATATTGGCCCTTGAAATGTTTTAAAAAAGTAACCTAGCAATGACTTTACGGAAATAAATCTTTTTAAAACTTAGATGAGCTTTCAAAAACATCAAGGATGCGTTAGAGTAAGTCAACTGGTTTAGCCGTGTTCACCGGATACTTACCAGAAGAATTCTAAATAGAGCCGTTGGTTAAAAAGGTACCAGAAGTTGTTTTAATAGTTTCAACGATCAATCGACCGGTTGTTCCCATACTCAACTCATCTTGATGCTTGTGGATAGGCCCATATGACACTATTTAAATCCTTAAAGTGTTCATACCCATTTATCTAGCGTTAAATACAACGACCAGACACTAACTACTGACTTCATAACTAAGTAGCCTAGGAGTAATCGCTTTGGCTAACCACATGTCCAATTCGAAAGCTACCTGAGTGTCATTTTAACATTTCAAATGTTTAGAATAATGCATTTTTTGCTTTAAAAAGTTTCTTTTTTTTCCAAAGGCGCGAACTTCAAAAGAAGTTGTTTCATGTAAAATCAAGAAAATTTCACACGTCGATTTGAATCTTTAAAACTGCGGCTGGTATATTTTTACAGATATCTGTACCTCTTCACTCTACCAGCAAACAATATCAAGCGAAAATTCCCTCTACACTAGCATTAGTACCAGAGCAGCATAGCACACTTTCATTCGGTTGAGCTACTAAATGTGTCAAAGAAGTCACATTATCATTATCAGTTTCATTGTAATTTTTCTACACAATCAAAACGAACAGGGATTCTAACGGCATGAGAAGAATTAATCTGTCATTTGTTTGAGATAAAGGTTGAGTGATACAACGTAATTATAAAAAGCCAAGAGAATAACTGACTAACGACGAAAACTTTAAATTTGTCTCTAAAAATTAAACAATGGAGAAGATTACTTCAAATATCAGGTAACTGGTAATAGAACAGAAACTTATAAAGTAAGAAAAATTTTCGGTGATGTTTTAAAATGGAGTAAACTTTAATATTTTTCTTATTTTTTTTTCTTAAATCGATCTATTGTGTCGTTAACTTTTCAGGCTTCAAATCTAAAATCTACTTGCACTAAATACTAATGAAAAATATGTAGTACAGAGAGCAAATATAACGAAAGGCAAAACAGTTGCATAAAAAGTTGACTAAACACTAAGGCGTTCTTTAGTGGTCGCTCCAGTTTATAGCTGCTATTGTACTCAAACGAATCAGCAAACGACTTACTACCTGATAACACGAAAACCAGGAGTTCGTTATTCAAATAAATCATCTTTAATTCAATCTCCTTAGTGCCGACGTATCATTTGCAAGGCTTAGCGAAATTTCCGCATTGAGGAAGAGGGTCCAACAATGGGAAAACGTAACCAACAATTTCGACCAAGGCGAACACAAGATAAAAAATCACACACGCAAAATTTCAATAATCCATTAAATGATTTGCAATTAATATTCGTACAGCTATTAAAGTGGAATTTCATCTGCATAAGCTGTTGATAGCTTAGGGAACAATGCGGAAATGGTGGATAAAGAAGTTACTTTGGGGAAGATTTGTCCTTTGTTTTTACTTGCTGTGGTAAAGTAGAAAAAAAGTAGGTATACAAGAGGAATAACCTTAAGTTCATAGTTTAGAAATAATATTAAATAATTTGACAGGTTGTGCTAATGAACATTTTACTGCGAACTAATATTTTTTTCTCCAAAAATAACGTTTTTGTCGGGAGTAGTCGTTACAAAGCATTTACGCGCGTGCAGCCGAAAAATTAATACATTTTAAAAACAGATTTCTTGTGAAAAGTATTAGTTTCCTGAATAATCGCTCAAAGATAAAATGATGAGTGTATTCACACAACGTACTTATTTATAATAGTATCAAAGACTAATTCATGCAATTCATTTAACATTTTTAGTAATTTTTTTATTTTATTTTGTTCCCAGGATTACCCGTTAAGACTTTGCCTGTTGTAAAATTTTCTCAGCTGTCGCTGTATCCATAATTCACGATTTAGAAAAGCTAAGTATCGAATATAGTGTTAAAAATGAAACATAATTTTTAAAAAGTTTATTAGAAAAAAAAATCGGTTGTGGACCCCTCTACCACTTCCTTTTACGCTTAAGTTTCATAATCGATACCTTAAGTGTTAAAAAAGTGTCTTAGGGGGAGCAAGATAACAGTTAAAATATTTACACCCCTGTTACAGTATATCATAAACAGTGGCGTACACAGCAACCCCGCAGCCTCCGCTGCAAGAGGAAAGGGCGCATAACCCAGAAAAATAGCACTTTGAGTTACACAGGAAAAATATTTGTTACAGTTAAATAGGTGTGTGGGAAGCTCACTTACAAATCTTGCGGTGGGGTGCACCTAAATCTATGTGCGCTACTGATCATATAGTAATACATTTAAATGGGATAATATTGGGGAAATTCTGACAAAATATTCTTCATTAATAGAAAGATTTGAAAAAAAAAATCATTTAGAACCAATCGCAGTTGCAATATAATTGTACCGATATTTAGTTCATATAAAATAACAGCTCAGACAAACATTTCATTAAATAACTTCGGATTCGAGGAGGTTTGGTTTTAGATACAAAGGAATTTCAATCGGACTCGGGCGGCCAGAAATTTCGACAAGAGACAATAGCACCCGGGCTCGGAAGGGCTCCGTTCACAAGCTTTCGGGCTCGGGGTTTCAAAACTGAGCCTGAACTCATACCTATTCCAGTGCCAAGGAGTTTCTTTTCCGATAAGACATACACCCTAGTGCAAAATAAATTGAAAGCCCTCATCAAGGTAGGTACGGTGGTGACTGGTGGGGTTTAAATAAATAAATTAAATTAATTGAAACAAAGAATTTTTTTCTTTAATTTTGAAATTAATCCTAGTATTTTTCACTAATCATACTAAAATTAGTAAAAATATGGATGAGATGAATAAATCCTTCTATTATCAATTTTCAAAAAACAAAGGCGTTCTAGGGGTGCATGTGCAGGAACTTCCGTAGATTCAAACTGCATCTCTGATCACGTCAGTTGAGATCTCAGTGTTGTCAGCGTTAAATGTGACACCACGAAATTGTAGCAAGACTGTTACTCTTTCCAGACATATGCCTAAGACTTATAGAGAGATTTCGAAGATAGTTGACCTTAGTATTGCAGATGTGAGTCGTGTTATAAAACAAAACAGAGAAGCAGGATCCATATCATCAGAGAGGAGAGGAAAATGTTCCCGAAAATTGCAAACAACACCAAGAGTTGACCTTTTTCTATTTATGCAAAGTAAAAAGACTTAATACATATTTAAAAAGGTATAGAATAAATATGAGCTCATTTACTGTTCGGAAGCACCTTATTGTAGCCGGTCTGCTAACCTATCGGCCTATAAAGAAAGAGCCTCTGACCAAACCATTGAAGAAAAAGCGTTACATGTGGGTATTAAAATGTAAGAATTGAGCTTTTAAAATGAAAGGTAAGAACTATTTTGTGACATAATTCATTTCATCGAAAAAGTCCAATGAACGGAGACCTCCAGATAAAAGAATTCGGGACTGCATCATGAACCGATTTGTTTACACCATCAAAAGAAGATGTTTGGGGTTGTTTCGGTTAAAATTGGGTTGGTTATTTGTACCCTGCTGAGGGTATGGTGCGTTCTGAGCAATTTATTACAATTTCAGAAAAAAAATGTTTTCCCAGTATTGAAGAAACGATGCGCAGACGGAATGGAAATTTTTCGATTCGGATTTAGCCCTTTGCTATACACCCAAAATTATCAGGAAATTCATGTCTGAGAACCAAATGGAGGCAATAGAGGACTTGGGAACTCTCCTGGTATCAATCCAGTCAAGAATCTTTCGGATATATGAAAGAATCGTCTATTGCATAAGGGATGTTCAATTATAGATAATCTAATCACTGCGCTAATTCATGTCTGGTACAAGAAGGACACAAATATTACAAGTAGTCCAGTCAAATTAGACATTAAAATCGCAAATCGGGATGTAGTTCTGACTTTTTAATATGTTGTTTGGGTCACCTAGGGTAGTTCAAATCTAAGTTTGCACCTTTCCAAACCCTGTGCTCGCTGCGGAATTCGCGAAAAACTGCGAAAATTTCCGACTTCTTTTCAGTTTTTCCCTTATAACTTCCAAACTATGCAACTTTTGATTATACATATGAATACCCGTTTTAAAGAACACTAAATTTCAATAATTTGAGCCCAAGTAGCGCTCTATAGGACCAATAGTTTAGGAGATATCGAACTTCGAAAATTGGTCATTTTTTGCGAAAAGTGAAAAAATTATGCTTCGATCGCATTTCAGACCAAATATCGATATAATTTCCTACTCTACAAGAATAAAAATGGACATGAAGCTATAGTAAATTTAATTGGCTTTCATTTAAGCCCAAAAAGAAGTCTCTGGACTCAGTAGTTCTTCCACAATTACGAAAAACAAAATGTTCGAAATTTCTGATTTTTTCGAGAAATGAAAAAAAAAAATCGTTTCTAATAAGAATAAGAGGTACTAGACAATAAGAAATACATAGAATGTAAAAAAAAAGGTTAACATTATATTTAAATATCATTTTCATTGTTTAAAAACTCTTTCAAGGTTAATTTCAGTCAATGTTTAGCTTTTTTTGAGGGTCCTTGTTTGCTGTGTTCGTATCTCGAAACTGCAGAAAAGGAAGGTTTTCGCTCTTGCTCCAGATATTCGTCTAAGAGAGAAACGTTATCAGTATTTTCCTCTTCTTCGTCCATTGTAACTGGATGGACGTTGTTGCAACTTTTTCCAGAGCACCGAGTGCACAAAGCAGAACATTTTAGTCCGGCTTTGCGGTAAGAACATGCTCCCATGCATGCTTTTTTGCACTTGCACGATGAAAATTTCAGGAGCATGGGCGAGGCTGGTTCACATAATGTTGTGACTGGTATTAAGCCATTGGAGGTTTTTGACCAACCCCATTCCACTGCATCTTTCTCAACTCCCAACCACTTTTGCACTTGATGGTACGTACAATAGGAATGGAAGTTGGCAGCATCTTTAGTTGGGGGCAAACGGGCCAAGTTAACCTTCGCATTGGCACCATGCAAAGTATCGGTGAATGCATCTCCCACTTTACCAAAAGAATATCCAGTAAGTTTCTTCACTGGTTCAATTCCTTTTTCTTGTGCTAAGTGGCAATTAATTTCTGGACCTGCCACGATTCCACTGCTGATAGACAATAATTTTTCTGTTTCTGGAAATAAAGAATGCGTACTAAGAAAGTTATTAATCTTCTTTACATCAGCATTGGCTCTTAGGATTTGAGTTGGCCTTATATCGGCATGTTGCTCTGGTGTCGACAAAATGTTCCAAAATCGTTCCAGTTCTCTGCAAATGTTTGACATGTACACCATTCCTTCTGTCTATACCGAGAAAGTACACTATTGGATATTCTGCGACCATGGGTTAGATCTCCCTGACTCTTCATGGGTTTCATGAGAACCTGTTCAATACATAAGTCTGTCCACAGGCCTAACCAAAATTTATCGGATCTGCGAATCGTGAAGTATTGTTTAGTGAAGTTCGCAAATTCCTCTGGGACCATTCGCTGTTGTAGAGCACTCATATCTTGTAGGTATAAGCGTGCACTTTTGGCGTAAAAAAAATTACCCGCTGAGTGAAAGAATGGAAGCATTTTGCTAACTGTGTCCTGGTGGAGCTCCCAGTCACCTGCTCTCTCTGCCTGAATGAATTTCTTAATTAATACAGTCATCCTAAAATATTGCACCCAAAGCTTTGAGATGGGCCCTTTTCTTTCCTACTTGTCCACTTCAGCCTTACATTTCGCATTAAGATCATGAACAATTTCATTTTCATTTGCCAACCAAATCATTGATCTGTCATCTTCATTCAAAATCTCCTCAATAACTATTTTTTCCTCATCAGTTAGCTGAATCTCATTGAAAATAGAATGAGCCAACGAAATATTTGTCAACAGATGAGCTCTTACAGCTCTAGAATATGCGCGTCCATTTAGAATTTTATCAACACTGTTCTCTGCATAAATTGTGGCGAGCAATTCTTTTAGACCACTACCTGCCATGATAGCACCAATAGCTCCCACGAAAGACATAAGAAGGTGAAAACCACTTAACCTCACTACACCGTATTCAAATCGGTATGCTGGCAGTTCTCAACAATGTCTGGCAGGAGAGGACGTGAACTTACTTGTTCTTCTCTACGGTTTAGGATCAAACATTCAATGTTTGTTTCCAAAAAAATAAAAAAGGTGACTTCACTTGCACACAGTTTTCAACAACTTCATTCAGTGGTGGAGCCATGGAATTGCCTAGAGGATTCGAACTGTTTCTTCACGCATTTAATGGATGCGACCCCACATCTGCCCTCTACTGGCAAGGAAAGGCAAAGCTATACAGCATTTTTGAAAAGAAGCAGAGTTTGATTCATTTGGCTGGTACATTTCTCCTTTCAGATGTTCGCTACGAAGTCATTGCCAAAGTAGGGCAAAAATGCCTTGTTGCTTTGTACGGAGGAGATGCATTCACTGATACTCTGCATGGTCTTCGATTCCAACTGTTTGTTAAAGCAGCTGCCAATGCGAAGGTTAACTTGGCCCGTTTGCCCCCAACTAAAGATGCTGCCAACTTCCATTCCTATCGTACGTATCATCAAGTGCAAAAGTGTTTGGGGGTTGAGAAAGATGCAGTGGAATGGGGTTGGTCAAAAACTCCCAATGGCTTAATACCAGTCACAACATTATGTGAACCAGCCTCGCCCATGCTCCTGAAATTTTCATCGTGCAAGTGCAAAAAAGCATGCATGGGAGCATGTTCTTACCGCAAATCCGGACTAAAATGTTCTGCTTTGTGCACTCGGTGCTCTGGAAAAAGTTGCAACAACGTCCATCCAGTTACAATGGACGAAGAAGAGGAAAATACTGATAACGTTTCTCTCTTAGACGAATATCTGGAGCAAGAGCGAAAACCTTCCTTTTCTGCAGTTTCGAGATACGAACACAGCAAACAAGGACCCTCAAAAAAAGCTAAACATTGACTGAAATTAACCTTGAAGAGTTTTTAAACAATGAAAATAATATTTAAATATAATGTTAACCTTTTTTTCCATTCTATGTATTTCTTATTGTCTAGTACCTCTTATTCTTATTAGAAACGATTTTTTTTTCATTTCTCGAAAAAATCAGAAATTTCGAACATTTTGTTTTTCGTAATTGTGGAAGAACTACTGAGTCCAGAGACTTCTTTTTGGGCTTAAATGAAAGCCAATTAAATTTACTATAGCTTCATGTCCATTTTTATTCTTGTAGAGTAGGAAATTATATCGATATTTGGTCTGAAATGCGATCGAAGCATAATTTTTTCACTTTTCGCAAAAAATGACCAATTTTCAAAGTTCGATATCTCCTAAACTATTGATCCTATAGAGCGCTGCTTGGGCTCAAATTATTGAAAATTTAGTGTTCTTTAAAACGGGTATTCATATGTATAATCAAAAGTTGCATAGTTTGGAAGTTATAAGGGGAAAACTGAAAAAAGTCGGAAATTTTCGCAGTTTTTCGCGAATTCCGCAGCGAGCACAGGGTTTGGAAAGGTGCAAACTTAGATTTGAACTACCCTAGGTGACCCAAACAACATATTAAAAAATCAGAACTACTGCGATTTTAGCCCTTTTTTTGCATAGATTGACTGGACTAAAGTGAGTGTATAAAATTGATGGATTCTATGCCAAATCGTGTCTAAATGTTAATAAAGAGTTGTTTACCTCCTATAATGTCATAAAATCTCTTGACTTTTCATAAATTCAGATAAAATCGTATTTCTTCTTAGTTTTTTCAATTTTTCAATTTTGTTTTAATTAATTTGCACAAGGATGCACTTCTTTCAAAAAATAATAATAAATAAACCCTCATTAACTAATATCCATTTCACACCTCTAAAATTTTCAAAGTTTAATAAATGATACTAAAATACTCCCTCATGGTTTTTTCCCAAATTGTTTGCCATAGTCAAATTTCTATCAAATTGCGATTTCTGGGGAACTACAAGCCTGACCAGTACGTATGTAACGTCTATGTAAAATGGAGACACTTGGTAACTAGATCAATGATAGTGGAGGTTGTGCATTTTGCCAAAAGAACATTAATAACCTCATTGCTTAAATGCATTTTGTAAAATTACAATCAAATTTCGACCGATTGACGACTACTAGTCCTTATAAATTCCCGTAGCACTCAACATGTTAAACTAGCTTTAATATGTCATAAATCTGGTTTGAAGCATTTCTTAGTTTTATTGGAGTTGCAATTGACCTTACGTGAAGACCTTGGTGCGTCATCAGCGGAATTGACAAATAGAACTTTGCTGAATTTTTCTGCCCAATTATGTTCAGAAATGTCTTTAATTAATCCACTGCACTATGTGACATGTTTTCGAAGACTAGTTCGTACATTTAGACTATACGAGCATAGACAGCAGAGGATGTATATTCCAAAAGATTTAAATAATTACACTCATATTTATGTTCGTCTATATGTCATGGTGATGAAAAGAATGAAAGACTTTCTTGTGCTTGGCAAAACAAACTCTTGGACGTGGACGGACTGAAACCAGTGTTTTTGATCACTGACGAGTCGAATAAAGTTGCTCCAGACGTCATTACTTGGTTTAGTAGAAATTTTCGTTTCCTAGATATGTCTACTACAACTACACTTACAACTGGTGGGAAGTTTGTGGTTGGGGTGGTAAAATATTTGAATAGGAAATCCATCCCAGAAAGAAGAAAATGAGATTTTTCCCCTTCGGTTTCAACTTTGGAACTTATACAAAAGCACATGGCTGAGTTCGACTGGATATTGTAGATTTGATATTTCGTTCAGGGTGGAACTTGATCACGTTTAATTTTACATAGATTTATTTCAGTTTGTTACCTTTCTATAAGTGTTGTTAAAAACGTTACACCTGGACACAATTATCATTTTATTTATAATTTTATTATTTATTTTTAAATTTCATTTGAAAAATAAACTTATCATAGTTGAATAATAGTACAAATTAAATGTTTTATCAGCAGTATTTATTTTTATTGTAGCTAATATAAACATAAATTCTTACAGAGAAATCCACCTTTTTATTCGAATTTTAAATACATACCACTAACAAAAACACTAAAAGTCTTTAAACTTGAAAATGCCAAATTCTATAACACATTTTATTAGGTTCATAAAATAAAAATTTCAGAAGTATTTGCTTCGAATGTGCGTATATGAGTAAATACATCGATAATTTTGAGTTATTTTAAGACTAAGGCGAAATTATGCAGTGTACATATTAAATTTTTAACTTAACTAAAAAAAAGTCATGTTTAAACGTTTTTCATGTAAATGTCGTTTAAGCATCTATTGTAACAAAATCAAGAGAGTTTAGATGATGAAATCAAGTTCTATTGATCTTATTTTGAATAGATTTCATGAGAAATGTGTGTGATAAAACCCTCCCCGTAAAAAAGTCTGGTTACGTCCCTGATTACATCTATGAAAAAAAAGAGAGAAAAAATAACATTTAATCTTTTTCTTTTTTACCCTGCCGCTGTTGGCAGGGGCGTCCCGAACTAAAATTTTTGTTTTGGGGGAAATTATCAATTTGCCAAATGAAGTTCCAATTTTACTGAATGATAAAATTAAACATGCATAACATTTAGTTTGAAAAAAACATTAGGCATCTTTTAGGAAACAATTCTAAAAACTAAGAACAAATAATCTCAATGTTGCAATATTGTCTTCAAATTGCCAAATCGTCAGCAAAATGTGCTGAATACGGAAATTATTGGGAGGTCACAGTGACCTCCCATCGGGGCGCTCCTGGCTGTTGGTGCTAGAATTTCTCTTTCCGGCCAGAAAGATCGCTTTTTTCTATCAAGTCAAAGTATTGCATTTGTCGTGTAAAAGTTTCAGTTCACAGGCTCTGAAAACGCCCGATTTTCTTTTCTTTTTTAATGCATTCATCTATCTTAGACTCAACAACGCTCTTTTTCCCATCATAATAATAACGCGCTTCCCACCTGTGAAACAGATCATCAGCAGATTCCGCTATGAGCACTTCCTCCTTATTAATTAATATGCAACATTCTGAATAGAATCGTTGAATAACATCCCGAGAAAACAATCTCTCTTGCCTTGCAGTAAATATGATATATAGGAGGTCATAAAGAATGGTGACTAATGGAACATTTTCAGCTGATTTCCGATGAAGCAAAATAACTGCTGGCTGACAGGTATTTTTTCTGAAGAAAAGCATTATGATTGACATAACATTTTTGCAACAAAAATAGTCACATCAACATGTTTTGTTGTATTTGGTTCAGTTGTGTTTTTTGTTTTGTGTCATGTTGTGCTGTGTCGTATTGTGATGCATTTTTTTTAACTCGATTTGTTTTTTCCGCTAGCACACCCTTGAATTTTAGTGATCTTCATGTCAGTTGAATAGGAATAACTTTCTTTGTTTTCTGCTATTTGGGATGATTTTTTGATTTCGAAGCAAAAGTTACTTCTGTTTTGCTTATAGGCAAAAATTTAATCTCATTAATATTGCAAAAGATAAGGCTTTGTGGGTACTAATAATATTATAAATATATAAGTATATCGTATGACATTTACTTCTTGTGCTGTTGAAGTTGAACTCATATGATTTAAGAATGTTTTACGTGAACTAAGAAATGGAATAAAATATAGTGTGTCACACAACATACTGGTACTGCAAGTAGCAAGAGCACATAACAATATGTGACAGCTTAAAGGACAATGAATGTTCGAAAATATATTGATCAGAGTCCAACAAATCCCGGTTGTTAGGTCCAAAGCCGACTTTTTGGGACCATCCTTCCATAAATGATGTCACGTCTCGAGGGGGGCGGGAGTTCACGAAGTTGTGACCAGGGCTGCGGAGTCGGAGTCTGACGGATTTTGGGCCAAAGGAGTCGGAGTCGCTGAAAAACATGTCGACTCCGACTCCGACCACCTCCGATTTGGATGAAATTTTATCGAGGTGAAAACATATCTTTGAAACTAACATATACAAACTTTCAGTTTCCAATATCCAAATCCTAAGCATCTAGGATCATTAAAAAGGGCTTCAAAATGGTGGGTCTGCTTTGTGAAACGAATTGCTATGTTTGGGCTTATGCAAGCGAACAAAAAATATTTGCAGCAAAAATGCGATGTGTTAAAATAAAGTCTGTCCGGAGTCAAATGACAAGAGCAGCACTTGTCTTTTGCTCTGGAGAAAATGGACTTTTTGGGAGGTCACAGTGATCTCCGAGAATTGAGGTAAATGTGGTGAAATTACCTGCGAGAATTCTTGAAAAAATTGAACCTTTTGAGAGGTCGCAATGACCTCCCATGACCTCCAACTGGGATACCCCTGCTTGCTACCCCCCCCCCTAAAGTGAGTCCTGGCTACGACCATGAATAAAAATGAAACTTTTAAAAATTGACTTAATATTTCAACCTTTGTTTAGGGTTTTCCCTCTCTTCATTTGGGTTAAAAAAAAAAAAATAATAATAAAAGCAGGAGTAGGGAGTCGGATTCGGAAGTTTCGAAATCCCGGAGTCGGGGTCGAGCTTTTTTCCTCCGACTCCGCAGCCCTGGTTGTGACAGTTAGTGACAAGGGGGAGAGAGAAGGTGACAAGAAATGGTGAAGAGAAGTGTAAGAGTTTGTAATAAAAAGGGAGGGGGTGAAAAATATTGCAAAAAGTGGGACAGCATTTACGGAAAGCCCATTATAAAATACATTGAACATCGGTTCTTTCAGAACAAAAACCTTTTAGAAGGGTCATTCCACGTCAAATCGCCTAAGGCTATGTGCCGTCATGTCTCGGATTTTGTTCAATATTTTTTTACGGATAGATACCTATGAGATAAACTAAAATTATTTTTTTTAGATTGAGCTTATCTCATAGGTATCTATCCGTAAAAAAATATTGAACAAAATCCGAGACATGACTGCACGGCCGACTATAAAAATTAGGTGATTTGACGTGGAATGAGCCAGAAGCCATATTACATTGAATTTAATTATAAAATGTGAGAAATAACTTTTCTGACAAGAATTGAAAATGTCCCATTCCAAAGTTAAATTTTAAATTTCTCTTGTATTCCTAAAAGCGAAGAAGGGTAGAAACGAGTATTGTTCACAACCATACATTTTAGAATGTTAAAGACGAAATGGTTACATTTTGAAATCGTTTCGAACTTTTTAACTTCTTGTTCAATCTCCAAAATCGGCTTGCCACGTCAGAACTCCCATTACGTTTATATTGGAGATGAAATACAACTTTTGAGGTTTCGATCTTTCTGTCCGCTAACAGTGAGTCGAATTGGTCACCAGATTGACTTAAGTACTGAACACAAGGTCGCAAAGGCAAAGACAAGGGCGAATACATTGTAACCAGTGTATGCTCTTCATTATAATTAAAAACTTGATTGATTAACAAGTGCAATATTCATGCGGTGTCACTAACTGCCGCCTAACTGATGAATATCCCCGAGAGAAATGGCTTTCCTAACCTCAAATAGCTCAAAATTTTCCAGAAGTTTACTAAGTCAACAACATCATGAAACAGGGGGAATTTCTGTATCATTAAAAAGCGACTTCATTTTTCAACAAGCTTAACCATTTATCTATAAAATAATTAGCTATTAAAATTCCGGTATTTCTTTTTCTTTCTAATATATTTTTAATGATTAAGCCTCATGTCCCCGATCATTTTGCCCTAATCCATCATCATTTGCGTTGTGGGTTAGCATAAGCTGCCAATTTATCATTTTCCGGTTTTAATAAAAGTTATCAAAGTGCTCATTAAGATGAAGATGTTGTTTTTGTCCCGGGTCTTATGGGCTATAATTTTCTGTCTCACACTTATCTTAATGAAGGTGTGACTAATGGAGTTTTTGCGGTTAAGTCTTATACTTATATATATTATATGAGACTTAGTTTTACATAAGTACATTGAAAAAGTAGTTAAAAAATTGGGAATCAGTTTTTAATCCTTCTAGAGTGCTTCTTGAATATAGATTTGTAGAATTAAAACTAAGAAATTCTGTGATATGTATATTAAGGGTGTTTAAAAATAGTTAGCTTTGTGCTGTCTAAAAATATGAGCCTTGTGATGTGATAATGTGATAGTAGATGCCTCATGACGCATTCGCCGACAGAATTAATCCTGTGAGGAAGAAGAAGAAAGGGTAGTTAAAGATGAAATTGGATAAATTGAGGCGAGAATACGGAATAGGCGTTAATGTTACCGAGTGACGTTTAATAAGTAAGTTATTCCACAAGAACGGTTTAAAATAGCAAACAGCTAATCAGATTGCATTATTCAAATCGGTTGTAGGTGAGGCAGGGTTGGACGGGGGGGGGGGAGTTATGGGGTAGATTGGGTGACATTAAAATTTTCAAGGGGTGGGTGTTTACAGGGGTACATTTCTCTTTCTCCAGGGGGAAGGGACATTTTTAGGTTTTTGTGGGTATTTGGAAGGAGTGCGCCATTGCTTTTTGTGGGGGGGGGGGGGAACCCCAGGGTGACTGATCAGGATAAGAAAACGCTCTTAAACAGATTACGAATATGCATTCCGATGTAACAGCGACTAAACTTCTCCCTTAAGTACAAAGGCTACAGTAAAAATGAACCTTAGGCGTTCTTTTGTCCTAAGCTGAAATTTTGGAGGTGGATTTCTTCTTCATCCCGACAAACAAATCTGAAATGATGCTTTCACGTGTGCATCACGTGACCAATGATTAAGTTCTCTTTTGCTCCTTAAATGATCACTTACGATCTGCCAGAGTATGGATGCCCACTAATGGTGTGGAGACTTGTTAGCGTTTTGGCTTCTTGAGTCTTCTTCTCGGGAAAGCTACCAGAAAAGATTACTCTAAAAATATCTCTATTTCCTTAAACATAAAATACCTTTAGAAACTTAAGTTTGAAACTTTTAAAACCTTTAAACCTTAAAAATCTATCAAAAACATACGAGTTTTGCTTGCACGTGATGCCGCAAGGAGTTTTTAAAAATGTAAAAATTAAACAAAGTACGCTTTTCTGCGTTTTAATATTGAATGAAGTATCCTGTGAGCAGAGAAAAATAATTAAAGTTTGTTCGGGTTGATTTTCATCAAGTATTGAGTATTGTACTGCGCCCTGTGTCGAACAGTTATTTGAGCATCCTAAGGTTGAACACGAATAGACAGTCTATGCAAGATTATTGAAAACCCAAAATATAAACCGAATACTTTACATTCTTGAAAGGGGTTATTTGATTTAAAATCAGGCAGGCAGCTTTGAAGTATCACATAACCATCACATATGTTTCGTCTTTTAATTGCAGTGGTTACAAAGAAAATTCAGCCCACCCCTAAGGAACACCTTTTGTTTCGACAAAAGTTTTCAAAATCTAGTTAGCTTTGTTTATAAAGCTGCTTTTTATTAAAGAAAGGGAAGAAATTCTATATTCTCCCGCTTTTTATAATTTTTCTCCACGCCCCCCCCCCCAAAAAAAAAAAAGAGCAACTAAACAGAGTTTGAAAACTAAATTTTTTTATGGGAATTTCTCGTCATACTGTGTTATAAATCAATGAAGCATACAACCTTAGCATTTTCACGCTATTTGTATGACAATGTCTATTTTCATTCATACGTTTGCACTTTGTTCCAGAAATTTCAAATTGAGGCTTCTAATTTTTGGAAATTTGAACATAATGTATCTTAGCACAAGATATCAAATTTTAAGGAAAAAAAATTGCAGTTTAAAAATAATGGTTTGTACGCTTTACGGGTAAGACATAGGTCATACCTGCAACCAGTCCAAGTCAATTTAGTTCTCCAAAGAAATTTTCAAAATGGATGTCACAAATCGCAATTTTAGGCAGTTTACTATAACGTTAGAGTAAAAGAGTGTTTAGGATCCTACCGAAGAAATAGATTTTCCTTAACTCTTCAGTGGTTTTTTTTCTCCCGGAATTTGATCCAAAGCGTGCCACTTTTTTGTTGCATTTTTTTGTTCATCTTACATTAACCCGCTCTTTTAAACCAATCAGAATAGAAAGCACAATTAACTGCAAACTATCGCTTACTGGAAAACTATTACCAGCCATAGAAGTAATTTGTTACTTTTAATAATAAAGATACAGGTGAAACAGTGAAAGCGAAATAGAAATTATTGCCCAAGTTAGTGAAGGCTAGAAAGTCGTGCCCGTACGTTGTACGGACAAAACAGAAAGGGAGTTAACTTAAAAATTAAGATACATAAATTTGATATTAAATCAAGGTGTTTCTTTTTTTCCCTTGGGCAATTCCACGATAAGGTCAACCAGATTCATTCTTTTGGTTGGCACTTTCACTCAGTTTTAATTTTAAATTCAAAAAGCACAAGTTAGAATTTAAAAAAAAATGCTCCGTGATAAAGCTGAAAATTAAGTACTTTTTTGAAATGAGAGAGTTGATTAATTTTTTTCCCTTCAATAAATAGCAAAAAACATGAACAAAAAACTTTGCAACCAGCTATTTTACTAACAAACATTTGTAGAATCCAAAACCAAATTTGTAAAATTAATAAAAAATAACAAGTTTAAATTTTCATAATTTTTTTAGACTCTAAAGCAGGGATACCACAAGCTACTTAAATGCTGCCTTTTGCTACTTTTTTCTGTCACAAGGCGACTTTAGAGACTTTTTGATGCAAAAACTGGCTAAAAAGCAACTTTTTTTCACTAGAGTTACTTTTTTGGAGACTTTTTATTTTTCAAAGCAAGTTTTTATTCGAAAATAGTTGAGTTTTTTCACCCTCTTTGTTGCTCATTTAATATTCTGAAACCCATGTTTTTTACTGCTCTTCAGTCCCATTTCATCAAATTTTCTTTAAAAAATCCTGCTTTGCTTTTTATTATAGACCGATCTGCTCCATTGCTTTAATAGCACTCAGGATCAGTTTAAATGATGGAATGACATATTTTAATTTTCTTTGGTAAAAAGTGGTTTGCTAAATAGCACTCAAGTTTTTTTTCATCCAAACTCTTCAAATAGGGCGTTGACTAAACTAGGAAACATGAAATTGCCTGAAAATTCCCATTTTGCAAATATTATTAGTGCAGGAAATTTGCAAATATTTCCCCTCAAAAGATTTTTTTTTCAAGCATGGGCCAGAATTTCAGGGATCATGCTGTTAATTATTAATCTTGGTCGTTATAGCTTTCGACTAAAATGCAATTCTTGGATTATTTTATTTTAAAAAGCTCATATATTTGCAATTTACATGCTTCTAGGGTCTTCTACATTGTGAAAAATACAATCTTTTTACATCATTTGTGAGAAATAGATTTTTTTCGCTTTTCAATGTTTATTAAGCTTTGTTGAAATGCAAATAAATACATTTTCTTTTTATTTCTACTAAAAGCTTATTTTAAATATTTTTAATGAACACTTCATGACCATTTTGAACACTATCATTTGCTGCGTCAAGTTAGGGCTGTAGTCAAGTGCTGTATCGGCGGTTTCTACAATATTTAACTAATAATATTTCTAATCGATTTCAAAAAATGAAGCACTAATTAAATATATAATTTAGGGCCCTCTTCCAGAAAAAGTCGGTAGCATTCTACTTGAGATTGACGTAATTACTCTTTCGTCAAACCGTGTCAGTTCGCAGAAAATTATGTGAATATGGTTTGAGAGAAAAATGAAATAGAAGAAAAAATTAAACTGGAAAATCAAGTTATAAATGCAAAGTGGCAGTACTCATTAAAAGTGCTGCCGTGCTTTTGAAGGTCTACTTATTGCAACAGAGTAATTAGTTATCATAAAGCTAATTCTTGTAATAGAAGACTTACGATTTTTACTTTCTTTTATATCTAATATATAGAAGAAAGTATTGGTTTCGTGAAAATTTTCGAATGTCTAATTTTGACGGATTTGCACGTTTTGAGGTGCGCTGAGTCCATTTCGACCATTTTTGGAAAATGTCTGTCTGTCTGTGTGTCTGTGTGTGTGTGAGTCTGTATGTGTGTGACCAGTTTTTGTGGCCGCGCTAGAGCAAAAACTACTGAATGAAATCGAACAAAAATTTTTGCACATATGTACCACCATGTGAACTGGTGCACCTGACTTTTTTTAGCGAATTCCTCCAAGGGGGGTGGAGCAATCGCACGTGTTCTGCGCGGGGGTGATTGCTATATCTCAGGAAGTAACCGGCGGAATCAAACGAAAATTGGTCCATAGGTAGACCCTACTGAGTACAGGTGCTGATTCAATTTGTGTGTCAATATCTCAAAGGGGGGTGGAGCAATCGCACGTGTTCTGCACGAGGGTGACTGCTATATCTCAGGAAGTAACCGGCGGAATCAAACGAAAATTGGTCCATAGGTAGACCCTACTGAGTACTGGTGCTGATTTAATTTGTTTGTCAATATCTCGAAGGGGGGGTGGAGCAATCGCACGTGTTCTGCACGAGGGTGACTGCTATATCTCAGGAAGTAACCGGCGGAATCAAACGAAAATTGGTCCATAGGTAGACCCTATTGAGTACAGGTGCTGATTTAATTTGTGTGTCAATATCTCAAAGGGGGTGGAGCAATCAAAAGTGCTTATTTTGTCATTGCACCTACTGTATCTCCGGAAATATTGCTGCGATTTGAATGAAATTTGGAATAACACTAACCCAATATGGAAGCAAGCATCGATTAAATTTTGGCGCCAATCGCCCCAGGGGGAGGGTGGGGTGATTTTTGCGCTTAGTCAACAATGCGAAAAATTAATTCATTAAAAAATCGCTTTCACGCTATTTAATTATCAAAACAGCTGAAAACTTTCAATGATTAGAAATTTTTAACTGTTGCCAATTTCTTTTTACTAACAAATAAAATGTGTGCAATTTATCTAAACAAGGCTTTTGCAATGACTTCCAATTTCGCTTATTGATTCTGCATTTGCAGGGTTATTACGATAATTGGGAAATTGGAGCTGTTTCCAATTACTCGGGCGAGTACGTATTTTATTTTGTAACCGGAATTCATAAGATAGATATAGAAGAAAGTTTCGTGACGGCCACGACAGCTAGTTTTACGCTGGTATTACATTCTCGTAATAGCTATTTGCAGTGTTTTAGGCAGGCTTTACGTTGATTTTTCCTTGTAGTCTCATGAAAATAGTTCAGATTTTCATAGAAAGTAGTTTAAAGCGCTTGGAAAAAAGAGAGAGAGAGCATTAAATATAAAGAAAAATTAAACTTTTTACTGAACAAAAATTAAGTTGATTGAATGAAATTCTAATAGTGGAAAATTAAAAAAAATTCCCTTTTTACTTTCTTCTATATCTAATATATCGAAGAAAGTATTGGTTTCGTGAAAATTTTCGAATGTCGAATTTTGACGGATTTGCACGTTTTGAGGTGCGCTGAGTCCATTTCGACCATTTTTGGAAAATGTCTGTCTATGTGTCTGTCTGTGTGTCTGTCTGTGTGTGAGTCTGTATTTGTGTGACCAGTTTTTGTGGCCGCGCTAGAGCAAAAACTACTGCATGAAATCGAACAAAAATTTTTGCACATATATACCACCATGTGAACTGGTGCACCTGACTTTGTTTAGCGAATTCCTCTAAGGGGGGTGGAGCAATCTCACGTGTTCTGCGCGTGGGTGATTGCTATATCTCAGGAAGTAACCGGCGGAATCAAACGAAAATTGGTCCATAGGTAGACCCTACTGAGTACAGGGGCTGATTCAATTTGCTTGTCAATATCTCGAAGGGGTGGAGCAATCGCACGTGTTCTGCGTGGGGGTGATTGCTATATCTCAGGAAGTAACCGGCGGAGTTAAACGAAAATTAGTCCATAGGTAGACCCTAAAGAGTACAGGTGCTGATTCAATTTGTGTGTCAATATCTCGAAGGGGGGTGGAGCAATCAAAAGTGCTTATTTTGTCATTGCACCTACTGTATCTCGAGAAATATTGCTGAGATTTGAATATGGAAGCAAGCATCGATTAAATTTTGGCGCCAATCGCCACAGGGGGAGGGTGGGGTGATTTTTGCGCTTAGTCAACAATGCGAAAAATTAGTTCATTAAAAAATCGCTTTCACACTATTTAATTATCAAAACAGCTGAAAACTTTCAATGATTTGAAATTTTTAACTGTTGCCAATTTCTTTTTACTAACAAATAAAATGTTTGCAATTAATCTAAACAAGGCTTTTGCAATGATTTCCAATTTCGCTCATTGATTCTGCATTTGCATTGTTATTACGATAATTGGGAAATTGGAGCTGTCTCCAATTATTCAGGCGAGTACGTATTTTATTTTGTAACTGGAATTCATAAGATAGATATAGAAGAAAGTTTCGTGACGGCCACGACAGCTAGTTTCATAAGTTGTAACAAAAGTTTTATCTTTTTTCCTTTGTATTAGCGCATTCATTTTACGTCTATTAAGAATCAAGGTGTAGATTTTTTGCTACTGTATGATTTTTCAACCGCACAGTTTATTACCACATTCATCTAATCATACGAATGCATCTTTTTTTCTTTGCAACTTTTTTAATTCCTCAATCTACGTTTTTGAAATTTTTATGCTACTTTTACTCCTTTTTTTGCAACTTTTTTGAAAATTTTAGGCTACTTTTGCTACTTTTTAATTAAATTTTTCTGTGGCAACACTGTAAAACTGTTGTTGAGATAAGTAAATATTGAATTCGGTGAGACAAAATGCATGATTATTTTTTTTCTCTACTAATAATAAAGCTGAAGGTTTGGCTTTCTGTCCTTCTGTCTTTCCGTCCGTCTGTCTGTTACGCGCGTAGCGCCAAAACCGTTCGGTCGATTTTCATGCCACTTGGTACAAAATTAGTTTGTAGCATGTAGTTTTGCACCTCGAAGCGATTTTTCAAAAATTCCATTTCGTTCTTTTTCTATTCGAATTCTTAGCGGAAATTCAATAAAATAGGGAAGAAATATTTCACACACATTTTCAAGTCTTATGTCATTCGAAAGCTTGAAATTTTCTGCACAAAATGAAGTTTTTTCGAAGTTTCTACGATCATCAGGAGAGCTGTAACAACTGTTTTTAGAATCCCGAAATTCAAGGCTTACCTTCAGTAAAGCAAGCCAAACGATTCTAAAATGATTGAGCTCTGAAATAAAATTTGTTTGAAAAGAGAGATAAAATGAATTATTTTATCAACGGAAATCAACTTTTTATGTTGTTACTATGGTTACGTGTTCATACTTATTTTTGTTTCGTTCTTTTTCCAGGGTTG
Source organism: Uloborus plumipes (assembly GCA_038373865.1). Lineage (NCBI taxonomy): Eukaryota > Metazoa > Arthropoda > Arachnida > Araneae > Uloboridae > Uloborus > Uloborus plumipes. Next base: position 32,935 of record JAXGGA010013025.1, read on the forward strand.
CCAGACGTAGTATTTTTGATTCTACGGTAGTATTTTTTCGGCCCAAATAAGGAGCATAGTATTTTTCTGGCAACCCTGTTTCCAATATACTAATGACTTAATTAAAAGACTTGGCGGATTTTTTTTTTTTTTTTTTCATTTTCATAGATTTCGCATTTCAGCAACATTGATTTTGGCAACGTTTGGAAACAGTAGTATTTTGTAATATTTTTTTTAGAGGAGGCGCAGTATTTTTTTGTTCCAATTCTCTGGCAACCCTGTCTTTTTTCCGGTGAAGATGCTTTGGGACCCTGCTTGGCGCGTTTTCAAAAAGTCAACTACGCAAAATAGCTAGGGTTACCACGCTTGGCGCGCCTATCGTTCATTTAGCGAGAAAAGGGTACCTAAAGCACAGATTAACGAAATATCGTATCAATTGCCATATTGCATCGTTTTTTTAAGTGTTTCATTTCGGAAAATGTATTGTTTTGTTTTTTAAGCTAGGAAAGAAAACTTCCTTCTTCTTTTAAACTTTGGTAAGATTTCTGTTGGTTTCTGTTATCAACAAAATTGTTCTTATTTTCTCTTTTGGCTTATTTTTCTCCATCTCCCTTGGGGTTGCATTCGAATGTTCCAAGAGGGTGTTTTACCCCATTTATCGGGTAAATCAGTGTTTTCAATGCAAGGTGATATGAATTGGCGCGACCACTTGGCGATATATCGCCAAGCTTTTGATCGCTAAGTATTTGACGCCAAATTGGCGAAAAAAATTTTTTTTTTTTGATTTGGGTTCAATTTGGCGCTGTTGGCGATATTTTGCGAAAAATCCACTGAATGATGTTAAAATCGACGATATTTAGGAGATTAATCATTGTAAAACATTTTTTTGCATTGTTTCGTAGCAAACTAAAGATACAAATGTTTGAATTGTTATCTTGCTCACTCCAAGCGGAACAGGACATATCCGCCGCAAATTTTATCCCTCTTTTTTCCGCATGGGACATTTCCGCCGCGACTCCTATTCCCCCTCTGACTGACACAGGACAAATCCGCCGCACCATTTCCAAGGGTGAGAAAGGGGTTACTGGTTTAAAATTTTCATTTTTGGCGACACATCTTCATTTGGCGACAAAGGCCAAATAAAAAAAGCGGAATTTATTCCCAGACTATTTATATTAGGGGGGAAATCGCAAAGAAGTCCAAAAAAAAAAAAGAAAAAAACACACAATGCAGTGTGAATCAATTTAAACTTCGCCAATTTTAGTTCGCCAAATATTACACTCTACCAGCTCAATCGGCGGATTTGTCCTGTCGTACAGAAACGGCGGGGTGAGACGCGGCGGAAATGTCTCATGAGGGGGATGATAGAGATAAATTTTGCGGCGGAAATGTCCTACGTTGCGGCGGAAATGTCCTGTGCCCACTCCAAGCACTATTTTAGCACTTAAGGCATCTATAAGAAATTTACACGTAAAATTAAGTAGTGTGGGGTCCATATCAGATCTTTATATCACTTTGTAGGAATTATAGTTGAATAAAACTAAAATAGAGCATTTTTTCTGCTATATCAATTATTTTACAAATGCACTTTTAATTTTATACCACGGGCAAAGCCGTGCGGGTACCGCTAGTAATTACATAAAAACGTTTCCTCTAATGATTGTTACGGATTCTACAATCATAATTTTCTCAGTTTTAGTTTCAAGAACACACACTTTTTGATTAAAATTGTTAACTGTTTTAGATATGAGTATTTACTGATCCCAAGTACCAGTTGTGGCATTAAAATCAATTCAAGTACTAAGTAAAACTCAATGTTGAGTCTGTAACGATTTAAATTATATTTTTAGGGGACAGTTAAGTTTTATGTATCATTTTAAGTGTAAGAAATGTCTGTGTGACCTTTGAACTAAAGTTAAGCTTATAATCATTGAGATGTTTACATTTAGGAGCAAAATTTTATGTCCAATGAGAACAGTTTACGTCCGACACCAAGTTTAAAATGTTCTCAAATTAATTTTATTCTTAACTAGCTTTATGCCCGGCGTTGCCCGGGTGCGTATTAATATAAAACTTTAGCTTCTCGAAAAATTCTAATCAAAATTTAACGCAAAACTTGTTCATAAACAACGTTCTTAGTTTCACCTTCAGGCGCAAGAATAAATAAATTTAGTCTTGATGTAGTAGTTCTCTCTTGTTGTTCTTTTAAACGAAACTGACGCTGACTCACTGTCTCCGATTGTCTTGATCTAGTTGCTCTATCTCTCAGATCTCTTAGACCAGGGCTTCCCAAACTTTTTAAGCAGCGGACCCCTTTCATGAATCAAAGTTCTGAGCGGACCCCTGTCGTTAGAGAAAGTGCAAAGATAATTTTTGTTCGTAGTGAATTGAACTTTAAATAAATCAACTAGTAGCATATGTAGGATTTTCCTCCAGTGGGAGATTCATTTTTTCTCAACCAACATTGTTTGCCCCCCACACCTCCGCTCCCCTCAAAGTAAATGAAGTTGAAAATTTAACTTAAACCAGACCTGGGCTAGATTTCTTGACGGTTACTTTTGCCGGAGAAAAACAAATTATGCGCATTTTGCTCGTAATCTCAATTTTACAGTCATAAATATTCAAATTTATCTTTTGTCAATAAAAAGAAGTTCATAATTACTAATATGTCTTTCGTAACAAAGAACGTAAGTTAAACTTTTACACTTTTAAAAAAACACTTTTACATTTGTTTTATGAGCCTGGTTTAAGTACATAAATTTTTGCATAATGTACCTTTAAAAAAAAAGAAAAGAAAAAACGCAATTTTATACGATTTGTGGCAATGTTAGAGCAGTTTTTTGGGGTACCTACCCCCAGAGAATTTTAACATTTTAAGTCTTAAAAACGCGCCAGTAGGCCTTTTCTTTAGACATATTAGGAGGAGCAATAGGTCCAAGACCCATCAGGCAATTTTTCAAAATCCTTGCTTTAAAAATTCTCTTTTGAAAGATCTTTTTGTTAACAATTAGATTAAATGAGGTATGGGGATAATCTGCCGGATTTTTTGTTTTAATTGAAGTTTCAATGAATAATTTCTTGAAATTTGTTAAATTACAGCTTTTCAAACGCACTTTTAGAGTTTGGTTAGGGGTTTTTTTTTTTTCGTGATTCACCGCGGACCCCCGACTAAAGCTCGGCGGACCCCTAAGGGGTCCGCGGACCACAGTTTGGGAAGCCCTGTCTTAGACGATACTCACGCTGCTCATTGCTTTCTACTCGCTCTAGCCGACCCCCCCCCTGCATATCCTCTAATTGGTGTCACTGTCGCTCGTCCTTCGAGTTCCCTCTCGCTTAGGACTCGTACATGTTTCACGTTTATTGCAGGGCCGTTTTTTTGGCCTTGAGGATGAACTTGTCCTATTGCTTTCGCGGTGTCGTCGTGAGGGCATTTTTTGCAGAGAGGTAGCTAACATATACTTACAATTACAAAGAATTTATGTTTTTCTCATCTTAATCGTTGTTGTCGCGAGGCCTCGAGGTAGAAAGAGTTTGATAAATCAGAATAAATTAGCTTTCATCGGGCTTGAAAAGGTTTATCTCTAATCAGTCGAAAAGAAAAAAAAAAGCTCAATTGTGCAGACTTTCCAATAATTTTTAACCAGAGGACTCAATTTCACTATTTGTGTGTTTGACGTCCGAGCCAACCAACGTCTTTAAATGATATTAATTTCTACTTAAAGGATCTATTTTTGGGCAGTGAACATGATTTTTTTATTCTGTACA